>OY982564.1:19909142-20145592 GCA_963859945.1 Euplagia quadripunctaria | reverse complement strand
GTGACGGCCCGAGGGGTTTCCACATGTACAAAAAAAGGTATCAAGTCATATCGACATCTTATCATGACAATAATAATATAACAAACTTAAAAATAATAAGAAATCTACTTTTTCAAAGATTTATTTAACACTTAATTTCATGGGAATTGTTAAATGGTTTATTTTAACGACGATAATCAACTTGTAAAAAGATCATTTATTATTTTTTTTTAATATTTAACTATGTATCTTTGTAAGGTACAATCTTACAAAGATACATGGTTAAATATTAAAAAACAACCAACCAAATCAAAACTCATAAAGTTATTTAAAAAAAAAACATATTAATTACGTTAATCATGCTTTAATATAGATTTTGTAGAAAACGTTTCAGGCATTTTAAATCCTTTTGCATATTTGTCCCTGTATAATGAACAAGCTGTAAATGTGGCATTGTTTAAGGGTCAATACGGAACTTTCATTTTGCATCACTAATGAAGGCTGCAGCGGACGTGAAAATTATTATATAAATAATAACCAAAGGTTTAATACATAATTATGTATATAATTAAATTATGGGTGTAATTTATCTATAATATGTATGTATTTAGAAATATATAAGTATGTTTATCAGCAGTCTGCCTAGTTTGGGATCAGACGGCCGCGTGTGAGATGTGTCCAGTTATTATTATTAGAACGTGTAAAGTTAAAGATTTTAAATCGTACGTATTTTTTTATTTTGGAACTATTTACTCAGTTTTTGAGAAAATCCATAAAAACTAACTTAAAAAAAATTCTAAGTTATTTTTTATGGATTTTCTTAATAATGGAATAAAAAAAATACCTTTTAAAATCTTTAATTTTACACATGCCATCTACGTATATGAAAAACAGAGGCAAAAACACCTGGAAATTCAAACGGTCATAACTTGTAAACGGACATTTTTTTTCAAAAATTCTTATTGTAACTGCATGCTGGGGTCATACCCTTTGAGTGATTTAAGTAAGTGTTCTATTTTCAAATAAACCCTGTATATTCAGGTAGTAATGTTAGGTCGAGTTCATACTGGTGAATCAAGGTTAGAATAGATTAATAGAGGACCAATACGACTTGGCACTTGCTCCTTGTTGAACAGAGACAACAGTGTGGATACTATAGATCAAATTTGAGAGAGAATCATTAGCCTCAGTTGGCTACAATTTGTTTTATTGTTATTATTGGCTACAGTTGAACAGTATTGATAGTTATTTATGGCTTACAAACTGGATCGAGTTGACGTGGCGATTACTGTCAATAGGTCCTAATGGCACACGTCAAAGCACTTCAAAGTGTCTCAAATTTACCTTTACAGATATTGTAACTTTAATAGTGCAGTCCCAAAAATTTTCATTCTTTTTTTATGGTATAGGGGCAAAGGAGCAGACCGGTTACCTGATGGTAAATGACTACCGCCGCCCATGAGCACCTGCAACTCTAAAGTTACAAGTGCGTTACCGGCCTTTAAGGTGGGCATAGGGGAAGAGGGGAATAAGGGGCGAGAAAGGGAGAGAGGAAAAGGGAAGGGTTAGGGTCTCCGATAACCTCACTCACTGGGTGAAAAGCAATGCAATCATTGCTTTACTGCCGATTTTCTGTGAGGCCCTGGTATCACTCCGGTCGAGCCGATCCATACGTGCCGAAGCATGGCTCTCCCACTGTAAAACAACTTGTTATCTAAAAGCAATTTTTTGATAAAAAGTTTGACTTTTTGGGACCTGTTTCTAATTATTAAATAAATAAAGATGTCTAACATTGATACGGTCACTATAAAACGTTTTTAGTTAATTAACTATGTGACAACTAGATCTCAAATTTTTTTGCGGTAGTGGAACTGCGTTGCGAGACTTGCATTTTTTATGTTAAGTGTTAAATAAATCTTTGAAAAAGTAGATTTCTTATTATTTTTAAGTTTGTTATATTATTATTGTCATGATAAGATGTCGATATGACTTGATACCTTTTTTTGTACATGTGGAAACCCCTCGGGCCGTCACCCGAATGACGGTTTTCGGTTTCGGTGGGGCGGTGTGTCAGAATCGAACCGACTAAAACCACACGTACTGCGCCTTAAATAGGAGGGATCCGGGAACAGCTTTTATGAGGGTACACTACATAAATACGAAAACAAGCAGGCATGCAACATGCAAGCAGGCATGCAGCATTCAAGCAGGCATGCATGCAGCAAGCATTGTTTCTGTCACGGCTCCGGCGCTGCGGGGTTTGGGCGGCCCCACGCGAGCTTATCGTCGCAGATGGTTTCAAGGCTCACCACCGCACCTTCGGCTTACTGGCCGGCTTCGCCGGCCAGCCGCAGCCGCGGCGGCGGGCCTTGAAACCACCTACTCCTCAGCTCGCGGGCCGCCTCACCCCTCCGCGCCTACGCGGGCTTAAATTACACTCTAGAGTGACTTCACGCAGTCTTGTCTGCCCTACCCTAGGGTAGGGCAGACAAGACTGCGTGAAGTCGGTTTTGCAGCGATTCGTTTCTGTTACTAAATTTTTTGGCACAACATGTTGACGGTTTAGTTTATTCGAAGTATTGAAAATCGGAATGTAGTTTTTCGGACCGAGAACCTTCCGAGAATTTGATTCTTCGAACGTATGAAAATCGGAAAACTAACAAATCGCAATATCGACTTTCGGTAAAATAAAATTCGTGATTTTTAATAATAGACATTATGATTCTTAGGTGTTATGAAATTCGGACATTTGAAAATCGGAACATCGAAATTCGGAATTAAATATTTCGGAGTATTTGGGTGTTCCCCTTTTATGAAGATATGACTTGAAACCTACGATGTAGAAATGTCTACTCATGTGCGACGAGGTTATCATTATTATAGAGCTAACGGTTTGATTCAATTTACATTTTTTACTATTTCAAGCAGTTCAAGGAAATAAGTGGAAAGAAACAGCTTTTAAGCGAGTTCAAAATTGCGAAGTCGAGAACATTGATAAGTTTCTTTGAATATTTTTATTTTTATTATCAGCCATTATCTTCTAAAATAATTAAATAAGATATTTAAAGAAATTATTCATATATTAATTATTCATATAATATAATTATGAATAATTTAAAATAGAAAAACATTCCTATTTTAAATTATTCATAATCTTAGTTACAGTGCTATTCTTGATATATTTACTTTACCTCATGAGGGTTCAAGAATGAGAGAAAAGACAATCACGAGGCTCGTGAGTTAAACTCATGATCCATTAACGCTTTTTAGTCCTCAACCCGGAACCCTTGACTAGCTTTGTTTTTATAGCTAGCTTTCCTTGATAAGCAACTTAATCATAATAATATAATACAACCTTAACTATCAGAATAACTTTCAAAATTACACCAATTGACAAAAATACAAAAAATCATTTCAGGTACAACGTTAGGTTAAAACACTGTACGCCTTTGCCAAAATAGGTCTCATAAATCTAAATTTTAAATTTTTCGCTGCATTTTATTATTATTTTACAAAAAGGACCCACCCACAGCTTATGTGGGTGGGTCATCATTAATTACACCGTATATTTTGCGAAAATAATAGCTTCAAAAACAAGTATGGCACTAACAAATCTTGTCATTTCTATTGGTCTGATTTTTTAAGTAACATCGTTCACACAAATGACGATATCTATTGATATATCAATTGTGTTATTTTATTCTAACGAAAGATATCTATCTTCTCATTAAATTTTAGATGCATTTGGGAAGATGATGGTCAAGTATTAAGCAAGTGAAGAACGCCTATAAAAATTTAGTTGATCAACAACGACAGTTCAAGTATTATCATTGTTGATTCGAATCAGCACTTTTAAACTTTCGCGTTCCATGACGTAATTATGTATTTATACGGGAATTAACGCGATCACGAAAAGGTAATACATACCTCTGAATGGCCTAACGTTTCGACCAGGTTGCACGGGCCGTGGTCACAGGCTGACTGGCTCAGCGGTGCACGCAACCTGGTCGAAATGTCAGGCAATTCAGAGGTATGTAATACCTTCTCGTGATCGCGTAAATTCCCGTATAAATACATAATTATATTACTACCTATTTACAATTTTTGGTATAATCAAGCTAAATACCGTAACGAATCAGTCATACAACGTATTAACAAATTTATATTATAATATATGGTCACAAGCAAATCTGGTTTTATAACAAATCTAATTGGATAAAGACAATACTCGTTTGATTAGACGTGGACAAGGCCGAATTTAATTACAAAATAACCAAACTAGCATATTTTCTTTCCTTTGCTTTGCTCTACAAAACACATTGTTTTAAGTCAATATAAACTTACAAACAACGGTGCTCAAACGAAAGCGGAACGATCGTACCGTACTAACGTAATGCCATGAAAGCATCAAGGCAGCAGAAGTGGATAGTATCTAAACAGGCACAGAAGAACGCATTAACAATCTGTCAAAAACATGGTCTGATAAGAGTACCCAAAACCCAAATAGTCGTGTCCCATCCACATTGCTGCTGGCTTCTCTCAATGAGCCTAAATGTTTGTGTGCTACACGATGCGCACGATTGGTATTGGATTTGCGATAAAGTGATATGAGTTCGAACCCCACCTGGAACACTATCGAGATCAATCCACCATCCAGGAATAGTATATAAGGTGAAAAAAAAATGTTTTATTGTGTGGTATTTGAAGCCACAACATTATTTGGGTCGTTCGTCATCTCGTCCCAAAACAAACTCGACCCATGGGACGAGCTGACGAATTTCAAAATTGATGTTATTTTTATTCGTCATCTCGTCCCATTCTTGGTTTTGTAAAATTTTAATACCTTGAAGTTTTCTTCTTGACTGTACAAAATTAACTTAAATTTTAAAGAAATCAACAATAAGACGAGATGACGAATTAAACAATTTAAATTTTGAAATTCGTCAACTCGTCGCAATTGGCCGAGTTTGTTTTGGGACGAGATGACAAACAAACCCATTATTCTATATTTTAAATTTGCAAAACATCTAATTGTAATATCAATTAACATTTAGGTAACCCAAACGTAAATTCAGAAAACGGTTTCCCCTCACAATTTACATGTTGAGAAGCACCACCTTCTGTATCGAGCCTCGGGCTCAGGTACACAACACTAGCGTTTAAGCTAAGGAAACGGTTTTATTCAGAGGTACAATCGATTGAGTTTCTACTATAACATCATTTTCGATATAACCGTTGCAGACAGGCAATGAAACGTGATAGGTTTTTACCTATCCCCTGTGTTAGGAAAATGAAACATGTTTACTGATTTTTATGGCTCTTTGTCAGATGGAACGTAACATCGAAAAAAATATTTAAGTTGACAAATTAAACAGAGCAAGCATAATGTGAATTAAAATAATCAATTTCAAAAATAACATTCAACCAACAACCTACAACCTTGTTGGCCAGATAAAATCAACGCTTCAACGGGGACTTGTATAAGTCTTAGACATTTTAAGAGATGCTATGAAAGCACAATTTAAAGTCAATGGCTCCATTAACTGAGATAGTCCTCGAGAGAGCGTCATACCTTTTTATTATTGAATGAACAAAAAGCAGGGTCTGTTGAGTTTAAAATTGAAGCGAGGTCGCCGCGGGACGCAGAAACCACAGCTCTTGTACTTATTATCTCTTTTATTTAACATTTTAGAAATCCGCAAAAATATTTTTTCTATTTCCATAACCTGTTTACAAAAAAAGTGTGATTTCAAGTTTCTTAAAATTTTAGCGAAATTCAACATACGACCCGACGGTGGAATATAAAAAATATTTGTAAAATTAAATTAAAGGTATTGATATAGGTAAACATTCACGGCAGTGGATCCAAATAATAAAAAGTATGTACAAGAAATAGCATTAAACAAAATAATTACGTTACTATCACTTCGTATTGATATTTTATTTACAACTTATGTAATGGAGTTCTGCGAATCCCATTACTTCAGTGAATATACAGTAAACATATTACTTAGAAGGCTAGATAACTATCTTTTTAATAGTCTATCTACTTATCTTACTTTATATGTAACTAGCAGCGCTCGCGGTTTCACCTGCGTAAGTCCCGATCCCGTGGGAATATCGGGATAAAAAGTAGCCTATGCGTTAATCCAGGTCTCCAGCTATCTACATACCAAGTTTTATCGCAATCGGTTCAGTAGTTTTTGTGTTAAAGAGTAACAAACATCCATCCATCTAAATTTTCACATTTATAATTTTAGTGGGATATATTTATATTATACTACCATTATAAATGCGAAAGCTTAGATGCTTCTTACTCAATCATGCCAGAGCGACTGAACGGATCTGGGTGGAATTTGTCACAAAAATAGATTATAGTCTGTAATAGCACTTAGGCTACTATTAATCCCGGAAAAATGTACGGTTCCCGTGGTATAGATTTGAATTTCCACCCCCTACAGAACCATTTACAACAATTTCAAATTATATGGTATGTACGTATCTCGGCTTTTTATTTCAAACCACATCTTCAGAATTTGATACAAAACCACTAATAGGCTATGCGGTTTTAAAAATTTCGCCGTTTCCAACGGTATGTTGTCTGTTCGAAATTTAAAAATTATGGTTTGTCTTGAAACCACTTAAAAAAACCATGAACATCTTATTCTCCTTGGCGTTTTTAGTGATTTCATAATAACTAATTTGTCCCACGTATTATGATTTTTCATCTCTAAATGAATGAGATATTGGTGCCGATTCTATTGTACACTCACTAAATTAAAACCTGACTTAAGTTCTTCATATGAAATCAACGTTGTCTTCTTTGTAACACGTCTTTACATGTTATATGAAGAAAATTTAGTCAATTATAGTTTAGAGAGTGATGTAACAGAATCGGCAGCATTAAGTGATTACCGTATTTAAGTCCTGATTTATATTTATTACCTCCTTTAGGCGTCATACAAAGCTGCTAATACATATTATTGAAAAAATTTTTTTTTCTTTTTTTTAAAAAGACAACTCCCGCATTAGGAATTACTCCTGTGTCGCGGGGCACTTTACAAACATGCAAACAACGGACAAAAAGAACACCCAAACCCGGGTGAGAATCGAACCCACGACCAATGGCATAGCAGTCAGGGTCGCAAATTGTTAAAACTATATTTGAATTATTAAAGAATCTGCATTTTTAATATACACTCTTCCATTTCACCAAATTTCTTATATTGTAAAAAACGTTTATGCAATCAGAGGCAGTGGAATGATGGCTACTTATGCGCGCACACGGACGAAACCGAATGAAAGATTACGTCATTTGGTACATATCATATTATTAGATTTACGTTCATGTGTAATGTGACAAGGTCGTGGTCCAGTAGCACCTGTACAGATGCATGCACTGCACAAGGCAGACTTAATGTCATAGAGTTACCTACTAGTCAGCCTTTAGTTGGAGCATAGTTAATTATACATTTTATATGCATTTTAGTGTGGATATCACGGTTAAAATAATTTCACATTCCAAAATAATTTAAACTAGTAATCGCCTGGTAGTCGAAGGCCGCACATACGCACATTATATTTTGATTAAGTCAGAAACCATTACGAAAGTGTCGAAATCAACTAACTGCATATACTTTCGACTCAATCCTACGTTTAGGAGACTACGTAATGTAATACAAACATAAATTTTAAAATCATGTAATGAACATAACAAGCAATGTTATAGTATAGTTATATTTTGTAATCTTTAGATCTAAGATTATGTTTATAAATTCCTACGACCAATCGATTATCGGTTCGATAAGACTTTCTAAAAGCCACCACTACCAAAATTTGTTATTATCAATACCAATTAACAGTATTTATAATGCTTATATCAAGTAACAGTGTCTTTTACACGAATATTTCACTGTCATTTAAGTTTCAACTGCTACACAGACCCCCGATCGGCCATACATCTGCTTCGTGTGAGGTCCGGTGACAACTAGTGAGTTCGACTTATTTGTTAAAAGCAATGCATTCAAAACGCTTTGCATACGACAGATAATACTGGTCTCAGAAGATCCCAATTACGATTCTAACTTTTCAAATGACTTCGAAGAGGGTAGGTTTTCAATTCGTGTGTATATATCACTAACTATCTTTTATATATGTATATTCAAAGATAATTATTTACTACGTTATCCGGTTTCTATTGTTTTTTAACCCCCGACACAAAAAGAGGGGTGTTATAAATTTGACGTCGATGTCTGTGTGTGTGTCCGTCTGTGGCATCGTAGCTCTCAAACGGATGGACCGATTTCGATGCGGTTTTTTTTTCATTTGAAAGCCAGCTTCCTTGCGGTGGTTCTTAGCTATGTTTGGTTAATATCGGTCCAGCAGTGTAAGAATATCAGCTCTTTTTCAAAATGATGTAAGGCATTTTGTAATAGTTGAAGGGATTTTCGAGTGTTTTAATTTTTACATTTTTTGTTGAAGTAAATGCAACAGAAACTTTAATTCCGAAACGTTAATTTCGTCACATGATTACGGGAATGTTTAGGTGCAGGTGCACTAGCCAGTCTAGCTGTGGCAGCCAGTCGAACATATGACGGTGTTTGGGGGCCCGCGCATTAGGCAGCCACGAACTCCCAGCTGCGGCAGATCGCACCTAATTGCACGGCAGCCCATCGAGAGCGACTGTAGGCGAATATGTGTGGCGGCCGTTGCCTGTACTTTTTTAAATTCTAGTTGTACACGATGCTGGCTTGTCATTAGTGTTTCAGGTACTTAATACATTCTAACAACCATTAATAAACGGTACGCTTCTGAGGGAGTCACTTAAGTTTCTAATGCTTTGTTTACACAGCACATTCAATATTTATATCTCCTGATACTTCTCATTCATTCTAATTTAACGGTAGATAATAGCTTAGTCTTAAATTACCAACTAGGCTTTTTTTGAGTTCCGTACGTCAAAAAATTAAAAAGTAACACTTTTAAGATCACTTCGTTGTTCATGTGTGTGTGTCAAAACCCTTTGGAATTATATTGAATTTATTTATTATTTATTTATATTGAAATTTAAAATTATTTCAATATATTACATACTAAATAATATAGTAATATATACATTGTAAAATAACATTAACAAGTATTTATACTTATGACTGCGGCTGCGATCCCTTGAAGCTGCAAAGAAATCAATCTTCCAAGTCAACGCAGTAAAACTAGGGCATTTAAACCTTATATTCTAACCAACTTTAACCTAGACCACCTAGCCAGCCACGAAGTCCCATTGACCTGGACTCCCTAGGGTCAAGAAATTTGGCGAGAAGCAAGGTCTCACAAAAATCAGAAAGTCATTTATTTGTTGTTACATATATCATCATATCATTACATTACAAATTTATATTTGCGCTCGCTAAAATTTACTGTGACGTCTATCGACGATATTATCGACGTATATGGGGTACTCTCGATTCCCAAGATGGACGAACTATCTACATACAAGTTTGTAAAGAACCCTCGGTACGCGAGTGAGACTCGCACTTGTCTGATTTTTCAAGTATAATATATGTAAATTATCAGTATGTTAACGAAAATAGAGAATAATTACTCACGTGCTTATAATTCTTCTTAGATCGTACATGTTCAAATACGCGTGAAGGCATAAATCTATATTAAATTAATTAGATATAATGCTCTCACTTTGTCCCTTCTAATTATTTAATAAAATCTCAATAAATTAATACAGTCAATGGTAACGATAGATCAACGAGCACCATACTGTGAAGCTATAATGATAACGAATGATCACAGTCTTGTATTATTACATGCTATCGCTGAGATCATTAAATATCAAAGGGCAAATCGTTAACAATGAAAAATGACAGGAACTTTTGAACATACAAATTAATGTGAGCCATAGTGTAGACACGGCTTTAACCTGCTTGATTTATAATCGTGATTATTGGGTAATATAATAGTTAAATTCAGTTAACAATATTAAGTTAAACTGCGGGTTTTCTTGCATTACATATGGAAATAAAAGACGAATTAGTGTTGTGATAAACAAACCGTAAATTATATATTGAATCTAGATTCGCGAATGTTAGAACTTCTAAAAGGCCGTCCATACGGAACGATTTCATACACAATTTGACTAGATTTTCAATCGAATCGTTTCGTGTGTATGCAAATCGTCAAATTCAAGGTCATTGGGTGGTCAGGACCGCTTGACTTGATTGCGTCACATCAAATCGGTTCGTGTGGACACTAATCGGCAAAATTTTATCATTTAGTCTACCTGCAAGCGGCGTACTGAGCAAATGTTTTCTGATTTTTTTTAAAAGGATGTGTGTATTTATGCATTATTCAGACGTTTTTTCAATTCACTGATTATAGTTATGAGATAATTTATATTACTAGATTAATACAGGTAGCATATCTTCAAAAACAAAAAATATTGCGTATGCGGGAACCTTTCTTACATACACATTATTTTCTGTACTAGACGGACGTCTGGTACAGAAAATAAAATCATTTAAAAATTGGCGATTTAGTTGTTACGTGTGGACGCGAACTCTGTTCGTAAGCCAATTCAATCACAAATCTGATCAGGTAGTAAAATCATATCGTGTGGATGCCGTTTAAGGAATACTTATTTAACAATCTGTTTATACGAGTATTGATTCACCCATATATTTTTACTTAGCAATTCTTTTACAAAGAATCAGCAAAGAACTGCGTCGCAATGGAAACCTCTTTCTTTTTAGAAGTTTCACATTAGTTTGAGTAGTACTTTTTTTTAGTTGCAAACATTGTTTATATATGCATATTTATGTAGTTTCTGCTCAGCGTTTTTTTCATATGTGTCACTTTGTAATCTTAATAAACAACTTCATTTCATATTTCACTGACTTTGAATTATTTAAAATTTTGTACATTTGAATACAACCAATTACAATACAATAATTAAAATGAATGTTGAAAAATTTCAATAAACATTCCAGCTCTTCTGTTACGATTCCAATGCTTTAATTGCAAAAAAAAACAGTCAGTCGTAGGACTGCACGTCAGAAGTTAAAACATAACTTCACAATGTATTTGCATATACATACACACATACACACACATCTGTATATTTATAATTATGTTAAAAATAAAAAGTAAGTAATAAAATATCTAAATGTACACATATATATAGGGTACACTGGAAGTTCTGCGCTCCTGGCCGTTAATAAATGTTTGAATTTCGAATGTTATATATTTTAATATAAGAAACTCGGCTCCGTCTTACGAATTTTCGATCAAGTCACGTGTCCTGACGCGAGTTTAACATTTTTTACCCATCCCAAAAAGTGCACAACGCCGCTAAAGAAGTTTTTACTTCAAAAAAACAGTTTTAATAAAACGGCTACAGCTTTGTAGTATTTCTTTAACATCTAATTTAAATAATAATGTACAAATTAATGTGCCTTACCCATAACGCATCGATAACTAAATATAATACCAAGCTGAAAATAATTTAATACCTTTCAACATTTGAAACAAAAGACCTTTTTCTAAAGAATTAATGTTCCAATAAAATATATATTCTACATGGCCGTAATATGTTCAGTGACGGGGCGCCCAACATTTGATATCGTGTTACAAAATATCTATAACACTAGTCATTGCTTTGGCTTTACTTGCGTCAGGTTATATTTTTTCGTTGAAACGTCTAATATAATACTGCTTATATTTATTGCTTTAATATTTATTGAGGCATCAAGTGTAATGCAATGACAGTCATTAAAATGTACAAAGTCTAAACTATAATTAACACAATGTCATAGGCTATAGTGAGATGATCAAAGTGACGATTGATAGGATTTTTGAAGCGTATATTCTGCAATATGACCCTATTACAATATTCCCATCTCTCGACAAGAGATCAGTGTTGTATGAATCCATAGACAACTCATGTAAACTATTTCTTCATAAGCAATATTAAGCTATGAACGCTATTAAAAGTGTTAAAATAAAAAATAAATAAATGTTAAATATCGAGTCTATCAGCGCTGTCCGCTGTCAACGTCGAAATGCTAAGAAATGACGTGCATCTTGCTTCGCGTACTTAGCTTTTCCGACCCTGGTAGCAAGCACTATATCGTGTCGTGTGTTCTATGCTTATAGTCCTTTTACATAAACAGTCTACCTAAAGCAAGATTTTCTCAAATTTCATATTAGTTCTCCCATATAAAACCTTCAGATTTTTTTAAGAAAAACATCAAAACCAGACAATTGCAAATTCAAATTCTCTGAAATAGAATCTTTACGAACAATCAGACATGCAGTTAGTTTTGTATGTATACTATGTATGTAGGAGATTACACATCATTATAGAGCTATAAATAATGACGTCGTAATGAGTGTGAAGACGCTATTAACATCACTTTACTATTTAAAGGTGCTTAGTTTGCTTAATGGCCCATCTCTTTCATATAGAATTATTTGACCTCCGCTTCATAGTAATTAATGGTAAGCTCGTTTTTCGGTGGGTTTTTATACGGAACTTGATTGTTTGGAAACTTGAAGTTACAACAAAGGAACCACGTGAGAGAAATAGGCAGCAATGTACACATTTTAATATCATTATATTAATACGTGAAGAGAATTCTTTGTACCACTTTTTGAGAAAGTTTCGCTAACGTAGTAACATGAATTTTGGAATATTTACAGTTTATATATAGAAGTGCAGAAAGTTGCAATTTTTGAAGTTATACTTCTTTTGGCGCGTTATGGAAAAATGATGAGAGTAAATTTTTACGAAGCGCGCGCAAACCGTCACGAAAAACCGACACCCTGAAGTTAGCTAGTCAACATTTTAGGTTTTCAAAAAAGTTACCAACTTCACGACAGTGATAAAAATGGTTTTTAGATATTACTTTGAGTACGTTTGTAGAATTTGAGGTTAGCTGACGGTACGTATTTATTATGATATTTACATAAATTTTATTTAACTAGATAAAAGTAAAACTTCTTACGTACGTACATAAGTATACACAGAACATGGTAACGTGAATTTTGGAATATTTACAGTTTATATATAGAAGAAGTTCAAAAAGCTAAAATTTTTAAACAATATGTCTTACAACTTTTAAAATTACGTGAAAATGGCTTTATGAAATTACACGCGTCCAGTATATGTGATAAACTGTCATGGTAAGTAAGTCAGCACAACAGCTCAATTTATACTGGCCAATAAAAAAACCATTGTCGAAATTCGACCACCACGCGATCTCTGGTACTTACAGATACGACGATACGATACTTCAAAGCTGATTCTTCATTCTTCATAGCTGAGTAATGTGAGAAGTTGCTTAGTACGAAATTTTACCTGGTAGTACCTGGTATATTCTCTGGTATCTTAACTAATATTATATGTGCTTATGTGAGTTTGTAACGTTTTCGTGCCCTAACTCAAATCATCGTCATGAAATACTTGTTTTGACATTATCCTGAGCTTATTTCCCATGTTTCTTGTGGTGGTCCCTCCTACCTATTATTTTGCTGTTTCATTTGCATATCTAAGTACCTGTATCATCTTCATATCTTTAGAAATGGGGTTATATGTTTAGTACGCGGTATTATCTGTTGATTGGAAGGAAGTTCCTTATCGCACGTTACTCTTCAGACGCTGCGCGAATGGATGCTGGACGGCAAAAGCGCTAACAAAGCGCAACGAAAAATGCTGACCGCAAGTTGATTTATTTTATTTACGCGATCTGTGAATTCTGCGCAATACTACTGTTGTATACGTAATTATCCATATATTAGTTCGGGCAACTTTCACAGATGGCGCAATTTTAATTTCAAGTTAACTTTTATGGCGCAGTCTTGTATTTTGAGATTTCCACAAAGTAAAGTAATACAGATAATATATTCTAGTCTATACTTATAGTGTAAGTAAGTAGTAGTAGAGAAGTAAGAGTAAGTTGTCATTAATCGGTACAGTCAAATTTAATTATTACAGCAAAGTTTTTACAATATTTACTACATTTTGATAAATTGACATGAAAATTCATGTTTTGCTCAAAAGTGTGTACCTAAACCAGTAAAGCATTTTCCGTAAAAATAAAATAAAAACAATTTTTTATTTTATTTAATCCACTTATTAAATGAACTATTTTTTGAGTATACATAACGGTGCTAAAATTTTACCACGCCTTTCTGTAACACCTTGTTATATGTTTTGTTACCACCATACCATGTCGTACCATGGTACGTCAAGTCTATGATAGTTAATCTTATACCTCAAATGAATAGGTTGATTAATGTTACAAATAGGTCAATGAAATAAGACAAAATATTTAAAATTTAATTAAATATCGTCCAAATTTGACCACTAAGCGATTTCTATTTTCTAAACTTTTATTTTTGCAGCTGGATCCTGATCTAACTTTGCAAAATTTAGTTTTACTAGGAAACATACGTAAAAAAACATATGTAAGTGAAAATGTAAGAAATTGGTCAAACATTCTATAGAAGAATGCAGGTATACTCAATAATGTACCCTTACCATTAAAATCGTGATAATAACTCATTTTCTAATTCTACAATCGAGTAAACAAAACGTTACATTACATCGGTATATTACATATAAGATCGTTAGAGAAACTTTAATTAATAGAACTGATGTTTATCTCACCACACTCCAATAGAACGGAATCGAAAATGGCTTAACGCAGAAATCCCTTAATGAAATCGTGCGGTTGATTCGTTGGCTATAACTAGAACCTATGTGTTAGTATAGATAAACGATAACATCTTGTAGATTGGTAGGTGCATTAACTATTCAGAACAGTTGTAATAGTTTGGCAATTGTAAGCTGTACCGCATTCCGCCTTCAAGTTTGGTAGATCGTCTATTTAAATTATTTTTAAAAAAGTTTTTGGATGCAGAATTAATAGTTACTAGTAGTGGTTTAGTAGTTTGATGTTTCTGAATTCTGTCAAAAATTAAAAAATTGCAGCTGTTCCTTACGCAACATCGTAAAACTGTGCTAGGAGTAGTAGTAAGATTGTAGAAGGGCTCATAGCTAAGCGGTAACCGAGTAGGTTAGCACATTACAAGGTTAAGTAATACTAGCCAGGTCAGTCTTAGAATGGGTGACCATCCGTAGCTCCTTGAGATCCCTCCGTGCCTCGGAGAGCATGTTAAGCCGTTGGTCCCGCTTGCGATACGAACATCTGTGGCATTCGTTACGGGTAGTTGGAGCCCTAAAAAGTCCGACAACCTGGTCTAACTGCAGAACTTCAATATCGCTTAGTACTTGGGTTGTGGAGGTCTGATGGCAGTCGCTTCACGTAAAACATCGAAATTCAGCCGTTTCATAGTTAGACTGAAAGCCAACCCCAAATTAGTTGGGAAAAGGCGCGGAGGATGAGATAAGGTTGCATCTGAGCATTGTCTGAGCTGATGTTAACTGATGTTGCGATTTACGATGAAGCACACTCACACTCGTAATTTGCACACACTAAGGTGTTCAGGTGTCGTGTTTTTGTTTTCCTTACAAATGGGCAAGGGATAAAACTCCTTAGCGATGCGCAAGATGAAGATCGAAGCTTAGCATTCCGTAAATACGTGTGAAATATTTACTCTGTACGGTTGGCGTTGAGATTTACATCCATCTGAATGCTCCTCAGAGGTGGAAATGTTGTTGTGCAGTTCTTTTTGGCGCATTGTACAAAAACTTACAATTAAAGACAGACAGACCTTTTCATTGATATTCAAATTCTAATCTTTGTCCTGTCTTGTTGGCTTGGATACAAAACTTGCCATATTCAATTAGCTTATTAGATATTCTTTTGCAATTTATTTTTGCGGACAGAAAGACAATTGAAAAATGGCGGGTTATTTTTACTTTTTCTAATGTCCTAAATATATTGATATTAAAACCAGCCAGATTCAAACAGAACAACCAAAGAGATTTTTCTTCAATATTATATATACAAAATACGAAAAGACTTTTTCCCCGACCTATTATTAGTAAGACGTCTCTTACACACTTAGCCGCACTATCACACGTTTGCGGCATATAGGTATTCATCACACAGTTGAGGCATAAGGACAGGCGCTGAATTGTGATCAATGAGTAGGTCATAGCTTTCTTCAGGCCATTTCACCGCTATCTTCTGTAAGATCTCATCTTCGGTAAATCAGTCCAACTGTAAATCTAAGTTGCCCAACCTCCTCCTAATCTGTATCTAGACGAGTCTTACATTACATACCAACGTTTATGAATGACGATTGTTGAACAGTATACTATTTGTAGCTGATTTCGCAACTCATTGCCTAGATTAAAATTAAAGTGTTCAACACAAATGATTCCAGGTAGTGATAACATCTGTGGCGGCGATTGCCGCTTTTGTCTTAAGAACTCGTTCACAAGACAATGTAGGCCAATAATTAACGGCACAGTTAGGTTAATAATAGCGTTGATCATACTGTATTGAAGTAAAGTGTCTGTGGTCTAAATGAAACAATTATTTGTGTATGTATGTTATGTAATTTCATTTTTATTGAAAAAAAAATTATACCACGTCGGTGACAAACAAGCGTACGATCCGCATGGTGGTAAGCGGTTATCGTTGCCTACGTAGATACGCTTGTAACCCCAGGAGTCCCTTACGTGTTACCACGTTTAATTTAAGTAGAATTTAATTTAGCTATTAGACGCTGTTTTCTTACTCAGACGGTATCGGGTCGGGTCTTGCCACTATAGAAATATAAATAATGGATTTCTGTGCTTGCGACCAATGATAAATCTGAAATCACTTCTATCAAGTTTTTAAGGTATTTACTGTGAAATGTACGCTAACTACTGTTATTCGTCATTGAAGAAAACCCGCGAATAGTAATTTTGCTCACACAACAAATAAATCAAACAAAATGTAGAATGGGGGATATGTTTGTACTTTTTATTTTTTAAATGATTGTTTGCATTCACCGACACCGAAGTATAAAATATAGCCTGAGAAAAGTTCAATTTTTGTTTAATAATAAAAATGTGGAATAAACTAGAGCTTTTCGAACGCTGCCATTTTGTGCGGGCTTTTGGATGACGTCAGTAGCACTAACAGTGTCTGTTTGCTATAAATATGGGTTACGTTTATTTCATACAAATTTTAAGGTTTAGTAATTGCTATTATGACAACGCAAAGCGCCAAAAACTTTTTTACAGGTATTATCTCGTGCCAAACTGCAAAAAGAGCATTAGAAGTACACCTAAATTTGATTTGAAATCGAGTTATTTATTGGCTATTACTATTTCAAATGTTGCTTCCTCCTGCATGTTTAGACCATAATTTAATTCCATTCACGGGTGATATAAGAACAATAGCGTGTGGTTTGATAAATATGCAGGATGTTCTAATAATAAAAAGAATTAAAATTTCCATTCGTTCCATTCATACTCAAAAAACTGTTTATTTGTTGTTAAAAGTAATTAAGGATACAATAAATAATAAATAGAGATTGCACACCCACTTGGATGAAGACTTATTTCATACTAGCAGCGCCCCGCCGTTTCACCCGCGTAAGTCCCGATCCCGTGGGAATATCGGGATAAAAAGTAACATATATGTTAATCCAGGTCTCCAGCTATCTGAGGATTGGCTAGAGAGGCGGCATGGCAGCCTCTCCTACCGGATGACGCAGGTACTTACTGGACATGGCTGTTTTGTGTTTTGCTGTCGGATAGGCCGGGAGCCAACGCCTGTGTGCCACCACTGCGGGGGCTGCCGCGAGGATACCGCACTCCACACTCTAGTGGAGTGCCCTGCATGGACGCAGCAGCGTGCTGACCTCGCGACGGCCATAGGTATGGGTAGCCTCTCGCTGGAGACCATGATTATGTCCATGGTCCAGAGCGAGAGAGCGTGGGATTCCGCCGCCTCGTTTTGCGAGGAGGTAATGTATGCCAAGGAGGCGGCGGAAAGGGAACGGGAGAGAACTAGTACTCTCCCATCCCGCAGAAGACGCACCAGGCGCCGGAGAGAACAAGTGGATCTCCGGCCTCCATGAGCGCTTGCCTGGGGGCGACGGACAGGCTTATCCGACGCCCTAGCAGAAGCAGGCCCGAGACGGTGGCGCCGTGTTCCGCGCGTGCCTCTCTTAACGATAGGGGACAAAATCCCCCACAACACAGTGGGGTCGCCTGTTGTTTAACAGGCGGCCAAGTCTGCCAGGGTACACAGGGATTTCCTTCTAAGGGTACACCTGAGGCCCTGGTAGTATGGACTGTGATGGAACACCGTGTGGTTTTAGTCGGTTCGAGTCCGACATACCACCCTACCGCTTAGCCCAGGTGGGGTGACGACCCGTCCCGACCCGGTGAAAAAAAAAAAAAAAAAAAAAAAAAAAAAGGTCTCCAGCTATCTACATACCAAGTTTCATCGCAATTGGTTCAGTAGCTTTGGCGTGAAAGAGTGACAAACATCCATCCATCCAAACTTTCACATTTATAATATTAGTGGGATAATTTTAAGATGAATGAAAGTTTGTTCTTAATAATCATTTTTTTCACAAATGTTCATTATTAATATAGAAAAATACATGTTTCTAACAAATTACAATTGATTGTCACATAATACATTTCCATGATTTTGACTTGTTTTGTAGTTTCAAAATCATTATGAGTAACACAAAAAAAATGCCTTTGTTTTTGTATCGACCCATGACTTTTTCTATTCGGTTATGTGTTGGGCCAACACCTAACCTTCACCGACACTGTTAGTTAACAGTTGATTGTTGAACACTCATAGGCCAACTCAGAAACCTTCAGTGGAAAATTAACACTAGCTTAGCATTTTCAGGAAGGACAACCTACTTAAGTGTGCTGCTAAGTTTCTTTTGTTTTACCGGACAGGTCAGGTGTAATAAAAAAACCGGCCAAGTGCGAGTCGGACTCGCGCGCGCGAAATCATATAATAAAAATATTTTACGGAACCCTCGGTGGTTCTGTAAAATATTTTTATTATATGCTTTAACTAAAAAAATTAGGTTTTCGCAATTTTTCCTTTATCTGTGCTATAAGATTTTGCTTCGTACCAAATTTCAAGATTCTGAGTTCACCGGAGTACCCTGTAGGTTTGATTCCCTTGCGAGTGTCGAAAATTTGTATGTATCTTTTGATTGCGTTGGCTTAGAAGTTTGATTTTTTTCACAGCTTCAAGGGACAGTGCTAAAAACTTGAGTATTTGATATAAATTCATGCTTGATACCTCCACGCGTTCCTGAGAAAAAGGGTCTTGACAGACAGACAGACAGACCCACCGACGGGCGGACAACAAAGTGATCCTATAAGGGTTCCGTTTTTTCCTTTCGAGGTACGGAACCCTAAAAATAAAAACAGAAAATGCATTATAAGCTTTAACAACACATATGTGTCCTACTCGTTTTACTTGCACATATCTTTCTACTGAATCACTATAATATTCTCGTTCAGATCAGAAACAAGCTAGTTTCCGTAGACCGATCTACTAGGCTACTTTTATTTTGGAAAAATAGTTAGGGATCCCCGCAAAATTTATAAATATATACACGCGAGCGAAGCCAAGAGGAGAACAGCTAGTTTAAAATAAATTCGTTTTGACCAATGGTGATGCGTTTCACAAATTTGAATAATCCTCGCCGTTTTTGTACTTTTTATTCAATATTTTGTGTAATGAAATAGTATAGAAAGTAAAGTTTCGAAGAAAAAATAAATCAGCCGTATTCGTTATTGCTGTCTTGTGGTATACTGCGGCAAAATTGGCTCTCTCACGTTAAAAGGTCTGCGCACAGAGATGATATGTATAGTTTTTGTTTGTTCAATTCCGACAAAATCACTACTCCTTCAGGTACTCGGACCTTTCCACACAATAACAAAAAAAAAATGCTTGACTGGTTCTACCCTTATAGGTATATAGGTATATTCTACGGCACCCTACTACAACACCCGTACATACATAAGTATTAACCGAAAGTAACAATATTTTTATTGCAAAAATGTCACATCCGACATTTACTATATTTTACTTTACAAAATAAAAGTTTACAAGAATTACCCAGAAAAAAATTCTTCATGTTACATTTTAATTATCTCTAACTCACTAACTGAACTAATTATTCTCATTAACTGATCAAATAAACAATAAAAGAAGAAAATGTTTTTTTAAGTAGCTGTCATAAATAATTTATACAGAACCAAGTGACCATGAACATGAATTCATGTATTGTTCCGCTACTGACCAACACTTTGTACTCAGAGACCGCAACGAATACGGTAATATTAAATAGATCAATCGGGTTTTCCCTACATAGCTTCTACGAAGTTGCTGTTATACTTGTTCATAGAACGAACCGAGTAATGGTCAGCGTAAAATTAGGGAAGGTTCAATATACCTGAAATGTCTCAGTACAGCTGCTATAAATTGAAAACAAAGAGCTTACCTACTCCCACGCCACACAACCGTGACCATCACCTTATGCAATCAAAAATATGAATTCTTGCATATTAAATAGAATACAATTCCAAAACAAAAAAAGTACCTACTAATTACCTTAAAGAAATCAAGAAACTGTACTTGATGTGGAATTTATACAATAGAGTGACAATATTCTATTCAATATTTATTAAATGACATTATTCTCCTTTTTAAGGACACTTGTCACTAATTAAGGACAAAGTTCTACAGAACTAAGAAAATTCGCATGTTTTAGGCTACTTTTCTCAGCGTGAGCGTCTAAGTCACATTGAGACAGTTTTGTTAAGTTACAGACTTCATATGATCTTGCTTGATTGTCCCGTATTTATCTATCTATGTAATATTTTAACGTAGAGTTCACCAACTCCAGGAACCATTAACTTAAAAATTTGCATACGTATCAAGGTTCGCTGACAATGCAAGACTGAAATATAAGAAAATAAATATTAGTTTACACAAAAAAAAACACTCTTTGCTAGCAAACCGAACTTTAACAAAGCGAAATTAAGAGTTGTTCTATAGCGATATAGGATCATTTTTAACACATTTGTTTATAAAATAATATATTTCAAAATATAAAAAATAGTGTCCCTCCGGTATAGGTACAGGGACTAAGCCACTGCCTTCTGCGTCAGGCCCTTAATCCAGCTGCTTAACGTGAGCCTCTGAAGATGTTGGTCGAGGGTCTTAGCAATACACCTATGGGTCGAAATGATTATTATCGGCACAGTGATTTACGATTCCACATTATCACACACATTTACATAATGATTGTCATATTCAACGGTCAGCGTTGCCGGTAAAAAATCTTTATGGCAATATCACTATAACAATATTTTTTTGTTACAGGCAAGTATTTTCGCACAACGATGAGTATCAGTTACAGTAAAGTGCAATCGTGCATTGTAAAACACTGCATCAGCGATTTCATTTTATTAAAATACATTTTCATATAAATTAGTTAACAAACGGTCATCGCACGCATCATCCGTTTCGCTATCATCGGCAAAATCATTCTGTCAATATCAAGTATAAATTCAGTGGTAATAAAATTTTAGGTATTTGAAATCTCGTATCATTTAGTAATATCGTATATCAATAAATACTATGTTGAAGCCGTCTACATAAATATATTAATTTATAGCTATCGTTTATGATTAAACTAATTTGAATAGGATGTTAAAAGATGCGCATAAGTCGCTGCTGTATATCGATGTCACGTGAAAAAACACTAAAAGTCAAGAATACGAAATAAATCGATTCGGTATAAATATGATCATTGCTTAGTTAAATTCTTGGCAATAAAACGTATGAATATGAGAAGTATGGAAATATGAGAGGTAAAGAGCCCATCCACTCGTCCAACCATTGGCCATCAATCAAGTTCCACGTTTATACGGTTACTCGTGTAAAACGTAGCATACCAGAAAATTGGCTTAACAATTCTACGATGTTATATTTTATTTACTTGATGAGTTTATTGAGAGCAATGATGACGACGGAACGATAGTTCAGGGCGACACAAGCTTCAATGATATAATCAGGACTACCGCTAAAAGCTATGTCGTTATAAGACATGTGACTGCAAGTTTTTTACTGTTCTGAGATAATACAATAACTTACAATCCTTAATTTGCCTACAAAAACGGTAGTTTTACATAGAACATCTATGTATGTGTATTATTCTCAAATCAAACCGAATTGTAAAAACAGACCTTATGAATTTTTCATAACCCAAATCTGTCCGGTAATTTTATTTAAATCGATAATGCTGATGTGGCAGTTATGCCCAAAAACACCTTAATAGGATTACCACCTGTAAATGATGCCGTTTAGTAAATGCTATGTTTTTATAATTTATTTACCCATTGTGCATTATTAAATTCATCCAAAGTATCTACCAGTAAGTTTCCCCAACACTTTAGCCTTTTTACACTTTTGCACAACATTTATCGGCAGCGGAGTACTTAATCAAAATCACTTAATTTTTATGAAATTTGAATTCAACATAAATATATGGGACAAGCCTTATATAGTAAATCCCCATAGTAGTCTCTCTAGGTATATTAAATATATTTCTTACAGCAATTTAGTTTAAGTCTATCATTCACCTAAGCTTTTAATTTATTTTCTAAAATAGACTGTTGTTCCACTTTATGTGTGTGTGTGTGTGTGTGTATAATTACTATAATTATTTTTTATATTGGTAGGGTATATTCGTATTTGTGTTAACCTCTAAAGTAAGTTTAATACTTTTGTATCTATATTTCGAACGTTGCCTGCGTCGTCACTACATATTATAAAACAAAGTCCCCCGCCGCGTATGTGTCTGTCTGTTCGCAATAAACTGAAAAACTACTGAACGGATTTTCATGCGGTTTTTACTAATAGACAGAGTGATTCATAAGGAGGGTTAAGGTGTATAATTTGTACCCGTGCGAAGCCGGGGCGGGTTGCTAGTTGTAAATAAATTGCACACTTCACTAGTTTTTGTCCTTTTCTAACTAGGCTATTAACTAGATTACTTCATTTATCATTAATTACAAGACTTATATAATTATATATACATAGAGTTGATGGAGGCCGCTTCCAACCGGTCTTCTTGGAAGTTATCGAGGGAGACGTCTTATGGTTGAAATGCTGATGATGACACATAAGCCTATGTTGAGTAGTGGTTGTCCAATGCTCCAGTCCAGTTGCTAATGGTGACGAAACGTCTCGTTAAGTAGAGTACGATATAACAAAATACGAATTAAATGTCATATTTTAAAATTAGAAATGTAAAATATTAAAACTTTAATTTAAAAATGGAAATGGGACTACTGGTATGATTACGATATTATATAGATCCGACCTCCATTTAATAAGCTATAAATCAAAACTCACAAACAGCGTTGGAATTAGTGAACATATAATTTTTCTATTTATTTTGTCAAACTAATTTAATATTAAAACGTGTTCCAGCATGGTAATAAAATAAATTATTTTTAATAACAACTGAGTGTTATTGCTCCAAAATCATGTAGTTCACGCCCACATAATAGTTAACATTATACGTTTAGTAAAAACAGATCCATAATTTAATCTTGTGCTCAGCATGATACTCATGTTTAAAATTTATATTTTTTACCAAAAATCAGGTTAGAACGTGCTTTTGTACGATAAATTAGAGAAGGTCGTAAGTGGTTTTAGCTCATACCCTTACTGCCTAGGTTTAGCTTATAAATTCGCTTCGCTTTTCAATAATAATTGAAGCAGGAATCAATGGTGCGTTACCGGCTAAAGAAACTCCATCCACTCTGCAGAAGACCGCATTTAAATTATAATACTAACTTGATGTTTATTTAAAACAACTTCCGCAATTTGCATTGCTTTTCGCCACGTGAGTGAGGTTACCGGAGGCCCTAAACCTTCCCTCTCCCCCCTCTACCCCCTATCCCCTCTTCCTGCTCTTCCTCCTCTTCCCTTACTCCCACCTTAAAGTAAAGGCCGGCAACGCCCTTGTGACTCTTGAGTTGCAGGTGCCCATGGACGACGGTAGTCATTTACCATCAGGTGACCCGTCTGCTCGTTTGCCCCCTATACCATAAAAAAAAATTAAAATAATTACTGTGTGAGGACTTTATAAACTTTCAAATAAAGACACAAAGCAGGAACAAAGCTTCCAGAGAACTACAATTTATGTGGACCGCAGAAAATTTTGTACCGTGTGTCGAACTCCCAAGACTCGTCTCGGCGTATTGGCAAGGCGACTTTAAGCGTTGCGCCATGCACGAAACTACTTCCGAGTATTTATAAGCGCCAATTAAAGTAAGATAACTAAACTCGCTATGGTGATGGTAGGTCATCGTATTAACCTACTCGTATGCACAAGTTTTATCAACATATTAATGCCGTGATTTCTATGCGCAAATGTATAAAAGTTACAAAACGACCAAGTTTAATTATAAAATATGCTCATAAATATTATTAAATAATAAACAAATAAATAATAATAACTGATTTATACAAAATACCAGGAAATTTGAGAATGACTTTGAATGTATAATAAAATATGTATATCAAAAATATACAAATATCTTTATTACCCACATTTCAATATGCATCCAATTTTCCTGCCTGCCCCCTATTACGGGAGAGGGATGAAATTCTGGTTGGCAAAATATGAGTGTTTAATACGTCTTTGGTTACCTCTACGGGGATACAGGATTGAGTGTATGTATGTATGTAAAATATTTTTTTATAAAACTATTTAATCAACACTTTGTTCATCCTTTTCTATGTACGTTTGTGTCACAAGGTAGACTGCTAATAATATTCTAAGATTAAAGTTCACCTTTGTACAGTTTATCATTGCCTTGTGCAAACATTTAAATCAACTGAAGGCTATTAATAAAACATTAGGTAGTCGCTTAATCGTTAAATACTCATTCATCTAGCATCGGGACTTCAATTAGTAGTATTTATACTAACTAGTTGATGAATCACGTAACAGTACACAATATTCTTTCATGGAGGAATTCTTTCAAAGTTAACTATAATTTAACTCTGAAAAACAAATATAATAACTATTTATTTTACTTATATACTAAGGCCGACAAACGACAAATGAAAAGTTCAATTTTTTTTTAAAACATTTTAATAAACTTTCAAAAATAATGAGGAACTAAAAGGCATCGCGTGATAACAAATAAAGTACATTTATCGAATGATAAACGATTGTATCAAATTAGTAAATTAATCGGTCGTAACTGATGGTCCCGGAGAGGAATAACTACAGGAAGAAGCATGCGGTAGAATCTTGAAGAGAGCAGAATATCGTGAGAAACAAATGTATCTAGGAACGAGAGATAGGAGATCAATTACTAGTATCCATACTTCGCTAGCAAACGTATTACAGACTCATCATAGACAAGCACATTGAAGATCTATTTATCTTCCCATCTAATAGAATTCCTATAGAAAGGCTAGTGACAGGATGGTCTAGGTATGCTTAGCCTAAGACGGTGTTCCTGTTGCTTAATCCAAATACCATTGCGTTCCGTATATTTAGTTAAATTTTCTTTTTCTTTCCTCTGGAAGCGCCAAAATATAAAATATAAAAGTCTAGGTTTTTTACACAAATGGGCTCTGCTGGTCTCTATGATTATACAAATATCATACCCAACTGCAGAAATTGAAATTAAGTGCAGCAATGATGCAGTGATGTAGCCTGGAAAAGCTTACTGATTAGTCGTATAATAATTGTGAAACAAAGTGACTATCGGATATCTCATCACTAGCATGACATGATATTACCCAACAGCCTATTCAGACCCATTCGTTCAGTCGTTCCCATTCGTGAGCGATTACAATGGGGAATAAAAAAGCTAATGAATAGATTCGTCGCTCGACGCCGCTTTGAGCCCCGCCTGAGGTCGTAAAAATTCTATCGAAATACGAACGCAACGACAATGTGTATAATTTTGCTATTTATGTGAAAATTATCCGATGTTACAATCATTTCCACCGTTATTGAAGTTTCCGTGATCGAATATCAATTCGCTGTTCGATTGTAAAACTTGACGTATGGAATTTAAGAGTTTGTAAAACAAGCTATCGATGGCAGAAATGTGTTTGCCACCCACGATCATTTATGAGAATTTGGTTTTATTTATGTTTGAAGAAGTCGTAATGAGCTGATTGTTTCTTAATTAGATAACTGGATATAAATATCTAAATTTGTTTGTTGCTTTAATTTTGTTGATGTTTTCAACAAAATTTACGGCAAAGAGTCTCAATCACATGTAGTGCGAGAGATAAATAAATACCTTTATTACTCGACACGCTGCTCTACTTACACTGATCTTTATCTAATGCTAAGTGTGAGTTACACTTGCGTGATGAAAAACGAACTGAAGTTGAAAAGCATATTATCCCACTCATTCCAACTGCCAATATAAGTTTGTACGCACAATTTTGACAGATTTACCATGTTATTTAAAGATCATAGAATTGTTATAGATTTTTGTCTAATCTAAAAGAAAAGAACTATTTTACAGTACATATTTACGTTGCGGTTCTGTTTTTTCATTCGCCCGTACGAAACCCTGAAAATGAAATTCTATAAAAAAAATCCGGAAAAGAAATTGAAATTCATGTCTATAGGCATCTAGTTTTTTTAATAATTATTAGACATTTTTAGGAAATCTTAGTACCAGTTGTGAATAGGATTAATTTACTCTAATTAGCTCCATCCTCAGAAATTCTTGGTGAAATTATTTGATTTTGAAAAGAAAAACAGTGGTTTACCTAACTGACAGGACATCGCAACCTCTGGTATCAAATGATTTCCTACTATACATTGTATATTTTCTGCATTATAATTTAAAAACCATAATTACTCACTAAAACATAGACTGCGTGAACCACATTACTGAACAAAAAACTCAAAATCACCAAGACAATAGTAACACGTCGCATACCAAACATTTAATATTGATTTTATTCAACAAAAAATCCCAGTCAATGTTTTGAGCATTGAACAACGGACAATAAATCAAAGTTATCATAACCAAAACAGGTGCTCGCTATTAACGGCCACATATTGAATTGGAAACACTAAAATCAATAAGGTAAATTGTGCTTGGACGATATACTCGTATTTTTTGTACGGCAACAGGACGCCAAAAGGCAATTCTGATTCGGCCAATATCGCTGGCGGGCCGATTCCCCGATTTCAATTTCAGCGGTTATTGAAATCTGCAGGTGAGAATGTAAATGTTATTTATATAAACCATACCTATATGTAGGTACATATGTAGCATACTCATTCAAACGAATTTCTTCATCTTTTATTAAGAAATTTACTGTTTTGATTGATGTATTGGATATTTTCAATTTTTTTTTTGGTTTTAGGCATAGATAGTTAAATGGTTATGCCTTTTTTTGAGGTGGTCAATACCTCACCGGTTAAGCCTATTGATTATGTCTTAAATACCAATATTTTATTCCTACCACTTAATATATTATGTTGTATATACATATATATCTAAAAGTTTGACTTTTTGTCCTGCAATTGGATACCTGGCATTCTCCGAAAGAAATTTAATATTATAAATGCAATGTGGTTTGTGCTTCCGCCACAAAGCAATGTGCTGTCAGACACTAAGTTAGAATAAAATATATTATAGAAAAATTTTCTTTGTAAGAAAACGTCGATCATGTTATACTTCGAAACTAGGTCTTTTTGCAGGACTGAAAGTTAAAGATGGAACGGATAACTGTTTGGCCGTATACCGAATGTCTGACCTACTTTAAGCTTGATAGCTGTTTTGCTTGTAGGAACAACAACTTGCTCCATTAACAAAATTGTTAGATAAAGATTAAAGTGCGCAAATTATTCATCAGTGGCCCCGTATGAGGGGCCCGTTAAAAGCTTAATTAAAAAGCCGTTTCCACTGTGACTTTTAACTCCAAAAGTAAAACTCTAACTACTTGATTGCTACTTGACTAGACCTAAGATTTAGTTTATTTACAAACTACTTGGGGGTTGTTCTAGTTCAAAAAGTCGCCAGAAAATGTACAATTAAAAAAAATGACTGGCGACGAGTCCTTCAGCAGTTAATCTACAAGAACAATTGAATAGAGTAGAGAGAATAGTTGGAGTAGAAGTGACAGAGTTGGATGTATTTCGCAAAACTCATGGCATGTTCTATTGATTTAAGGAGGTAGCTAGTGAAATACATAGTTGTTAATCTCATAATTTTTATTTAAAGTCGGTGCGAAAAGACGGCGGTCATGATCCTTATATCTGGTTTCCAACTAACGCCCAACAATAACCAAATTTAAGAAAGTGTTGCACTCACCCTGCTTATGAAGACAAGCGAAACCGTTTTGTTGCCTCTTAATGTAAATATTTCATTCTAAATAATTTGCACCATTTTCGGTTTGTTATAAAATACAAATATGCTTATACTAACTTTCATCAGCAACTTTGCTCTTGGTAATGAAGATTTTGTCAACCAATTCAAATATCCCTTGTTAACAATATTTTTTTGTCAATCATCAATCGATAGACTAGACACCTGATAGATACCAGCTATCGCTTCATCTCTACTGACAATTACTTTATCCTTAACATTGCAGATTTCTTCATATATTATTTTTCTTCTTCTATTTCAATATTGCTGTTATCCACTCAAACGAACCAACCTCCCCTCCCCTATCCTCTACAGAAGACATGGTCACATTGGACTACTAGAATGGTGTCAGTTGATGTAGGAAGTTAGATAAGGTTGACAAACTGTATAGTTTCCTAACATAAGCCTGATAAGCCTGGTAAGTTTTCTTTTCGTTGTTTTCAGTCTTATTTGACTAAGTAATGGCTAGTAGGATTTGAATTGACAGCTTATAGGTACTCCTTGTAATTACATTATTTAAAATTTATGATTGGATTACCTCAGACTAACACTAAGTCAAAACGCAAATAACGGTTGTTTTGTTACTGATAACTTGGAAATAACTGTGTGTATTAACATTTAAAAAGCAATATGTTGAAGTCACGGTCAGGTAGATACTTCATGTTTATTTATTTGCATAAAAAGGTTTCAACAACATATGTCTTGCGAAAACCTTTTTAAACAATATACAAATAAATAAATTAATTTCAATAGTTCTTCCTCACTACTAGAACTACCAGTAAGATCTCGGGCTTTACTTATCCATAGATATTATCAGCCAGATATTGTTATTCACCAAGTCCTAATTTCGATTAGCATTAGAAAGGTGCTCCATGACTTGATTGTGGTAGGTTGAACGGTCGTTGCATTGGGTTAAGACCCATTGCAATGGCCGTTTAATCAGTGGTGTGAATGATAGAAGCAGGCGGTTAATATTAACTTTCAAATCGTTGTAATTGGTTAGAAAGTCTCTACGCTATGTTTCTTCTACACGAGGTTACACATCTTTATGTTTTATAGAGGAGATGTTTTCTCGTGACTTGGGTTAATCTATTTCTGAATTACAGATTCTTAATTTAAGGAACAGGGGATCGGAGGATGGGTTTGCTGTTACTATTTCTTTTAGAACGGTTTTGCACAAACCTCCATACGGTCTCAACTTCCCTGACCGGCAACATAAACAATGGTGAATAACTTTGTAAGAACTACAAACAATTTTCCAAAAGTAGATGATACTTCATTACCTCTAATGCATGTGCTGTAATCTAGATAATCAAGTAACAAACAGTAAAAATGTGACCATCAACATTAAACAAAAACTATCTCATCCTCCGCGCCTTTTCTCATCTAAGTTGGGGTCGGTTTTTTGTCTAACCACGATACGGCTGAACTTCGATATTTTACATGAAGCTGAAGCGACTGCCATCAGACGTCCACAACCCTACTAGGGGATATCAAAGTTCTGTAGTTAGACCAGGTTATCGGACTTTTTAGGGCTCCAACTACCCGTAACGAATGCCACAGATGTTCGTACGGCATCCGGGACCGACGGCTAATGTGCTCTCCGAGCCACGGTTGGGTCTCAATATGTTAAGGATGGTCACCCATCTCAAGATTGACCTGCCTAACGTTACTTAACATTGTAACATGCTAACCTACTCAAAATTATCTAAAAATTTAATATTGATTTGGTAGGTGGTCTTCAAAATGATTATCCGAATAAAATATTACTTATAAGTATCCTGCTTTTACTTCTTGTACCACATACGTTTAATCAGTTTCACCAGTATAATAGTATAAATATTCTGTTAGTGGCCTCCAATAAGCCGCACCTAGCGTACTATAGATAAAGTCACTACTATTTACGTTCACGTACTTGCACCACGCGATCTAGCGAACGCTCTATTTAAATCAACCGGCTGCACAGGCAACTTCGGCACGCAAATGCAAATTTCATCTCGATTCGGAGAGAAACTGTCCCAACAACATTTCTAGTGTCCGCTCTCGGTACGTGCACTTGCCATGAGAAATGTGAAATCCTTTTATAATAACTATCATCTCGTATTCTCTGAGCAGCGAATAACGGATGAAAGTTCCAGATACAAACATGACAATAGTGCTGAACGCTGCAGGAATTTTTGATGTGAATGATCTCTTGATAGGGATACTACTGTTTTCTTGTGTGTTCTTAATTTCTAATAGTAAATTTAATTGCCGAAAATAACAAACATTTCTTCATTTTTAATTTTTTTAATTCTCCGAGCAATATATTGAATCATCATCATCAGCCTTTCATCTTCCACTGTTGAACAAATGCCTCTAATAACTGAGCTCGATCGTCAGCTCTCCTCATCCAGTTTACCCCGCCGTTTTGCGCAGATCGTCACTCCACCTCCATCGGGGTGTCCTACACTACGTTTCCCAAACGCGGTCTCCACTAAAGAACTCGTCTACCCTAGCAGTGATCGGTTCTTGCTTGCAAATTCTTTGAGCTATATCGGTTGCCTAGGTTCTGTGTCAAATTACTTATTTACGAATTTTGTCCCGCAGAGAAACACTAAGCACAGCTATTTCCATAGCTCGTGAAGTGACATTGAGCTTGTGCACCAACTTCAATGTTAATCTTTAAAGTGCTAACTTTTGTTAGAGTCAAGTAGAAATAGGGTGAAGGGGGGAGAAAGGGTGGCGGGCTCCCCTCCTGCTGTAGGCTTTACCACGAAAAATAGTCGACCAACTATGTAACAAATAATTCGTACAAATTCCCTTGAAAATTACTTGATAAAATTGTTAACTACGGAACCTTACACATCCCGACTTGGCCAGTTTTTTGTTTTAAATATGCGAGACTAAATGAATATGACTCGGTTTTATTGAATATTTTATAACATCCTAAAATATTTCCGAACTGCTTTTACGTAATGTAATTTGGGGCTACATTAAAAAAGGTGTGTGTAAAAAGCAATTAATAAAGCTATTTTCAATTTTATGTAGATGTGGGTTCATTAACAACCTTCAAAAAAGTAAAATTATGAGTTACTTAGATTATTCATTCAATATTTGTAAGTTTCGTCAAATGATGAATTGTACGTTGTCTGCAAATTTTACTGCGCTGACAGTTTACTGTGTTTTTTTTTTGCTTTTCGCTTGGATGTCGTCGTCCTCCACCAAGTACGCCAAGTTTTGGTAGACCAGGTTTTTATCGACCACAGAGGGGATTTTTTTGATTTCATTTTAGTCATCTTGGTTGCCTTCCTCATCATTGTAGTCGTACTCTTATGTAGAGACGGGATAATAGACTCTTCGATCGTCCTAGTCGTAGGCATTGTGCTCTTACGCGATGTCATGTTAAATGTTTTTGCTAATGTTGGTTTTTTGTTCCTCATGGATATCGACTGGAATTTCATGAAAAGGTTACCTTGTGGCAAATATAATCAGTAAATACAATGAAGCGGCTATAAATGCTTAAATGGGGTTTTACCTGATACTACATTGGACGCTATCTTGTCTTCAGCAAAAGACTGTCTTTTACTGAAGACTTTTGGTAGCACCTGATTAGCAATTTTCAATGATGAATGTCGATTGATAAAGGTACTCTACAGTGAGAATCAAAGTGCAATTTTAATAAAAATAGTTTAAATATTTTATGGATTATAGTACGTAAGTACTGGGTGTGTTAACTAGGAAGTGAACGACAGGGTTAAAGTTATTTCTGCAGACCTTGAAATCATAGACATGTTCCGTTTTCTTTCCGTTCTTTTGTTTTTGTTAATTATATTCACACAATGTTCACGGTAAAAGATATTTCTAGACACATATAATTTTGCGTCGCTGCCAGGATTAGCACCTGCAGTACTTAAGATAGCAATTAATTTAAAGAAATGTGATTTTTAACCTCTGATCATCCCTCTGGCAGAGTACTTTAATGGCATTAGATTGTTGCAGGTATATATCATACAAGACTTCAAAACTACATGCATTTCCAAATCATCATCTTCCGGGTATAACGGATAATATTTTTTATCAAAATGGAAATCCCGCCTCCAATCTTGAGACTTACTCATATACTGCGATAATTTTAGACGTCCCTTCTTTTCATGTTCCATTGAGTAATTATAAGCATAATGCGGTGCACATTTTTGTGGCTTGGGAAACAGAAATGTAAATTAGAATGGAGAACAAAATACCAACAAATATCTAAAACATTTTTTTAAATAAAATAATGACTATAAAATATATCTAAACTGCATATCCTTTATTTATATTATTGATTTGACTAAATTACTATTAGTTTTTTTTAGAACATAAACAACAAAAGAAAAACAAACTTGAAAAGACATTCAAGCTGCCTAAGAGCAAATATACGGAAGAGAACATATTAAGTACAAAAGTACAATATAATATGAACAAATAACAAGTATCATCAATTCATTAGTGAATTCGAGAGCTAGAATAATCCATTACTAGTTAAATCTCTACTTGTTAACTAGCGAGTAATATTTGGATTTCATTACTATATAATGACTGCACAGATGGGTTACGTTTATTGTAAGGCAGAATGTGATTAAGATTGCGATTGACTTGGTAGTCAATCTCAATTTCAATCGCATTCTGTCTTGCCTTATTCGATGCTCACACAGGACATTTTTTAAAAGGAAATACAATTATTCTGAGTAAGTTTTGTGTCTGTTTCTGTGATTATATGTTTGTAAAGTCTCTGCGACAATGGTAAGACAGAAGAGACACGGGGTTAGCAGGATGAATCAAATCTCTGCTTGTTACTTACATGAGTTTAATTATTATATTTTGATAATTAGAGGGATAATCTTTTTGTGTTGGATAGAGTATTCATTGAGGAAGGAAGGAGGAGGATGTAACATCACGCTATGAGCCTATTGAGCGGAGCAGTGACCACAAACGCGGGTGAAACTGCCAGGAACAGCTATTAGTTAATAAAATTGCAGTGTTACTGATACCCTTTCATAATTGAAATTTCATACTACATCACACATACATTTATTGTTACGAACTAAACAGCTCGGCAAGGAATTCGTGTTGTGTTGTAAATTATAATTCAATTAAAAGATTACATTTTACAAAATTAATTTCGACGAGTACCTAACCTTTTCGTCGTTACACTGTGAAGGTATAGCTAAATATTAATCAAAAAGCCTTATTAATTTAAAAACGGCAACCCACGGGAAAAGGTCATGCCTAAACAAAACTTCTTTATAGACTAAAAGTAGTTTAATTACATACGTTTATTTCTCTACTGGGCGATAAACAGGACGAATAATCGATAAAATAGCTAATAGTCCACTGGAATCAATAGGTTGCATTCTTTCATTGTCGAAACGCCAAAAAGTCGAACTAAACGCTATGACAAATCCTTTTTCGTTCGAGAGCCTAACGTGTGGAATGCTGCCTTCGTCTATTTATCCCGTCAATTATAATCCTGAAATGTTCGAGTGTAGAGTGAATAGGTTTCTCTTGGACAGACGTGTAACATCTTCGTCTTCATCGTCACTTCCCGTCCTTTCAGGTGAGTTGGAAGACAAACGCCTATTCCATTTAATTAAAAAAAAAATCCGCAAAAACCATGCACTCAACGAGTTCCAGAACTAAATTAGAAAAGTTGAAAATTAATTAATCCAATCTGAAACAAACAGTTGGCGGGTTTTTGTTGACGCCAGGCACTCATTTTACTCCAGGTAGGTATCGTTAACAATGATAAAATCTTCATGAGTGACAGCGTCGTGATTTATAATCAACAGTTTTATGATACGAGTATTAAGGTGTAAACTGTACATTCGTTTCTCGAAAAAACATTCATATCATATTAACTTTAAAATACATTCACTGATCTAATTTGAACTAAGTTGTTATTGATATTTTCATGTTTATAATTTTTTTTTATTTTAAAAGTGATTTGGTCTCTGACCGACGAATCAAATTATTATGATAGAAATAATCCCATCAACCATGGGTCTGAATTTGACAGGAGAAGTACTATACTAGGGCAAACCGGTTTAAATCAGAGGATCAGATAGTATATGTACAAATACAGCCGCATGCAATCGGATTAAATATAATGACGTATTTCAATTATTCGCGGGTAGTATTTATATCGTAGAACACTTTTGTACCGTCACGTCTCTCAGAGTCATGAGTTTGAGAAAAGTTCGGTAAAGAAAAATGTGGGTCTGTAGTCTTTGTAACATTTACAACAAACCCGCAGTGAAGTGAAGTTAAATTGCTGCCACGGCATAAAGCTACGGCAGCAATTTAAAAAATGAATAACGAGTGTAATTTGTTACACACAAGATTTTTCTGCTACCTTTTGCATGGAAAAGGTTTGCAACACACGAAACGTTTGCCTAATAAATTCAGAACATAATAAATGGTAAGTAAAAAAAAGTTGCAAATCTACCAAATGGTTTGAGTTTGTTTAAAATTAAAAATAAAAAGAAATAACGAAAACGAAAATAAAATATTTAAAGGCCATAATGATGATGATGAGGATTATAAATGTGAAAGTTTGGATGGATGGATGGATGGATGTTTTTTACTCTTTCACGCAAAAGCCACTGAACTGATTGCGGTGAAACTTGATATGTAGATAGCTGGAGACCTGGATTAACGCATAGGCTACTTTTTATCCCGATATTCCTACGGGATCGGGGCTTACGCGGGTGAAACCGCGGGGCGCTGCTAGTACTTTATATTGCGATAAAATCCCTACCTGAAAATCAACTGGCCTGTTGGCCTAGTGGTTAGTGACCCTGACTGCTATGCCATAGGTCGTGGGTTCGATTCCCACCCGAGTCTGGGTGTTCTTTGTGTCCGTTGTTTATATATTTGTAAAGTCCCCCGCGACACAGGAGTATTTCCTAATGGGGGAGTTGTCTTTTAAAAAAAACAAAACAAACGATTGACACTGATAGCGAACTGCATGGAATACATTTGAGAAAGTTCTTGGCATCATTTAACATTATCTTTATAGTATACTAGCTGCGCCCCGTGGTTTCACCCGCGTCCGTGGGAATATCGGGATAACAAGTAGCCTATGTGTTAATCCAGGTCTCCAGCTATCTACATACTAAATTTCATTGCAATCTGTTCAGGTTTTTTTTGGGTAATAGAGTAACAAACATCTATACATTTCATTATGTATTTACACTGGAATTAACGCGATCGCGAAAAAGGTATTATACACCTCTGAATTGCCTGACGTTTCGATCAGGTTGCACTGGCATCCATGCATCCACACTTTCACGTTTATAATATTAGTAGGACTAAATACAAAAAAATATTACCATTTTAGCACTGATGATGGTTGTATCACTCAAGAAAATCTCTTTCAGGTAACCTATTAAATTTCTTTAATATTGAAGTAACTATGATGTCTCAGTGTCCTAAACATTGTTATGATAGTACAGGAATACTAATATTCAACGAACCAAAACTAATATAATTAGTTGGGGCAAAAACCATCACTTGATTTTCTTTCGCTATAACTTTTGTTTAAAGTGAAAACTCATTTCGTTTAAAACTGATTATGTTTATTCGCACTTATAAATGTCGTGTCAATTAATTGTGGGTAATTGCATATGTCTGACAATTGGCCGCCACCGGCGTTGATGCAAATTTGGGCTCTTTTGCATAACTGTGCGCAGCATTTGTAGTGTCACGTTATCAATTTCGGCTCGAATGTTGTTCTTTAAACCCCCCGCGGCTTGTTGCAACACCAACAACATTAAATAACCTCAGAGGAAGAAGACCAGATCAGTCACAGAAGTCAAATCGGGAGATCTGGTTGGCCAGTTCAACTGACCGAATCATGAGATTACACGCGCTGGGAAGGAATCCTTCAAAATACGCATTGTTTCGCGTACAGTAGAACATGTGCTTCCGTTCTGATAGAAGCAAATGACCTTCAAAGTGCAACTTCTGGTAAGAAAAATTCAGTCAGCATGGCTCTATAGCGGCCGCCGTTCACCGTAATAGCGTATTCATTGTTATTCACTATAAATTTCACACATATCATGTCTATTTCACGAATGTCAAAACCAAACTGATATACGATGCCATTTGCAAAAATGGCAACACCTTCCGATGGGGTGATAGTTATTGCCACAACCTTATATCGCCTACATTAACTACATAAGTACTATATTTAGCTCGTCCCACCAGTTTGAGTGAAACAGTCTTTACTTAGTGCTATTATTCCAAGTCAATTGAATGCTGTAGCTACAGAAGCCCGTTATTTGGATTACTTAGTTGTAACTTAGATAAATGTTTATTTATTTATTAATGTACAGGTATGTTTAAGTTTCGTATTTCTGTCTATTTGTACAAAGGATATTTTTATATTTTTTTGGTAGAGGAGCAAAGGGAAGGATTTCGTTTTAGGTACATATTGATGGTACTTATGATCTGATAACTTTTCACGATACCATCTACATACTGTGATAACTCTTTAATAGAGCAGGTACCAAGAAAGATAGATCTATTTCTAGGGAGAGGATAAAAAGATTATGCGAAGCAACTTAGGTTTTTTACTGAAACCTTTAAAATACAATAAAGACAAATAATCAGATAACTGGTAACAACACTTTAAATATTCAATATATCTTGAAGCTCCGCGTGACAGCGCAGGCCACCACGCACGCAGGCTTCTCAAACTGGAGTCCTCTTGTTTCTTCGTTGTTCCATTCACTAGATTAATTCAAATACGAATTAAGAGCATGAAGTCGTCAGCAGACTTTCGCGCGACCAAATAGTATTTATTCGTCAATCCATGAAGGTTGCAAGCGGGCGCGCGGCGTCCCAACAATACATTCATTCTGAGCAGATAAACCGCTAATAGTCGAAGTAGTGAGGTTAATCTTTAAATAGAATTTCCGTAAATAAACAAAAGCCCTCCGTTATGTTTAAAATAAACCTTAACTACCTTCAAGCAAATTTAGCAATGCTATTGTCAGTTTTCGTTGATTAGATACTTTTCCTAAAAAAAAACTTTTGAACAGTGAAAATAAATATATTATTTATGTGGCAAAAATATCATGAACTAATAGTAATTCATTTTCTTTGGGCTAAAGTACACTATTCTTGTTGTATTTAACACAGGGGACATAGACATACGACAAGCAACAGTTAACAATCCGAGATAACTGCCCAATGATTGGACAGATGAAAGTCTATCGTAAAAAAAAAGATTATTTGCTTTTTTGAAAAACAAATTGTTGTGTAAAGTTGACATATTTGTAAAATTCGGTATCTGAAAATCAGTATTAACATCGCGTTCTTTAAATAGTTGCAAATGACAAATGAACGCTACCGAAATAATGACCGTGATGCTGAATAGATGGATCAAAACTAAAGTAAATTTAAAAACCGAACGGATTTGTTTTTGTTGAATAATATGTATGGTAACGGTAGGTAAAAAACAAGTAATGTCACACATCATCCGATACCGGGCTATAAATAGCCTCACTGAGGACACTGAGATGCAGTGCAGCTAGGTCCCTTTTTTCGTCGTTTGACGTCTGTTATCTAAATGTATATTACAGTTTTATCAGAAGGTTTTCTAACTTGGTTGTTGTTCGCCCAGTTAATCCTTTAGAAAAAAGGTGTAAAATTATCCAGCTTTTCTACTTCATATTACAGAAAATATGACGGATAATAAAATAAATTATTCCTGTTATAAACTCTTTATTTTAAACTAATCTCTTAATGTAATGGTAATTTAAAAATAAATGCCAAGTTTTAAAGATAATCAAAGTCGGAACGTTTCAGTTAGCCTTAATTTATACTCTACCGCAAGTCATAATAAGTAACTAACTATCCTTTATAAGTACCAATATAGGAAAATTTTAATTAAACTGTTAATAAAGGAACCCGACGGTTTATCGCGCTGTTGCCTGATATTAAATTTTCGGTAGTGTGAGATCAGGGTTAATTTGTGAAGAAATTCGTCGAAAAATATTTTCTTCACTCAGATTTTGTGGAATTTTACTGATGAAATAATGATAATACATTACTTTTAATAGGTTGAGTTTCTTGGCTTTGATTAAATTTATAATTAGGGAATAAGGTACAGTGTGAGACATCTTACGTTAAGCAAGGCACAATCAGTACAGTCCTATAATTGTATCTACTAATTATGTCTTAAGCAGAAGGTATGTAGGTACTTGGTTCCTGTGTGATATAGACTATTTATCACGTCTTTATTTATGAAATTTCTATTTCATAAGGGTAAATTACAACTAACTTTAGAAAAGAAACCGTTATACAAATACCGCACAGGACAAAATTCCATAAAATACAAACAAATTTTATTTTCATGTTTTTTTTTAATTACTGGTTGAAAATTGACAAGAACAAAAATAAAAATCATCTCAAAAACTCTTAGTTTTTAGTCTATTAAAAACTGATTATTTTAATACAATCAAACGTTAATTCCTTGTCAACCTTATCGATTAAACACGAAATACTTAAGAGATTACACACTACCTACGTCTAAGTTTATAAGCCCCACAATCCATCAACCCTTATCTGACTTTAAAGCTTATACATATTAAATTACTCCTGAATAACTGATGAAACTTGAAGTGAACTGGACACTTCAACAATAGCTTTGATCACAGGTCATTGGACTGAGAATGATAGTGTATTATAAAATGTTCGGGTGCCCATTCCGACGCATTGTGAATCACGCTGGTACGTGATTTCGACAAACTCAAAAAATACCGCGTCGCCCATACAAAAAACGATTGACTTTAGCTCGCACTAGTGGCACGAGACACATTGACCGGTCCATTGTGTCGTTTTATTACGACCAAGCGCCCGATCATTTCGTTACACCAAAACAAATTCTTAAAATTGACTTACCATCTAAAATAGCGTCTAATTTAACGTGATAAGGTCCAATTTGTAACATGGTCTCGAAAGATTTTACGTTTCACCATTTATAGTCTTGTCAGTCGTGCTAAGGTAAAATGAAATGTAATTACAAGGCATATGGTTGACATTCGAAATGTTGATCTGGTTTACTTTTTGTTGTAGTTGGGATGAGATAGGAGCAAAGCGCACCCGCGGGCTGTCACGCGCCGTGTATTGTCGGTAGGTACGGCAATGGTCGGCAAAAACCGATGCCGTGATAAAAAGGTGAGTTGGCCTGAATTGCTATTGAAGGAGACAGTACTCGTAATAAATTGTTCACAGAATTAAAACGGTTATAGGAAAAATAATTAATCAAGTTACAGTGTAAAGTGGAACTTTTAAGGGTACATTTGAAACAATTGAAATGCTAATTATTGTGATGATTAAATAAGGTTTAGAGTAATAAGTTTATTGGAGGCGGAATTATAACATTAACCGGTTCGATTTGTGTAACAGTATTTGGTATGGAAGGTTCCCATCCAAGGAAATCCACCCAAGGTGCGTAACCTTGAATGGATTTTACTGTCTTAATTCACCCGAATCATCCCGAATGGTAATGTACATGATTATCAGAAAATCATCAATCACATTGAATGGTGAACATAACAATGGTAATATCTTGCACCTCTCAGGACGGCAAGCACACGTGACAATTGCTTAACAGAGTTTTACTCTCATACTTATATGTTTTTCTATATGTATGTATATTATTTTTTGTAAATAGTATTAGAAGGATAAGCCAGTTCCGTTAGTTTGCTTAAAAAATCTTTTCTTTACAGAGTATCTACAACATTTGCTTGTGAAGATTTTGCTCGAATTGTATCCGCTGTATTAGGGATGCATCTTCTGTAGTGTTGTATTTCTACACTTTGCGAGAGTTCCATGCGAAACAGGATTAGAAAATAAATAAAAATATTTCATTTTATTCAGATTCTAATTAGTGACTATTTACTTCTCGTCTATTCTCTTCTATGCATATTTTAAAAACGTTTAAGAAAGACAAACACAAGTTTTGATTAACTCCAACGGTGTTACTAAATATAAATAATTTAAATAATGTATTCAAACACTGACACCTTACAATGCCTGAAACTGTATTATAGCCGTTGAAGCAATATAGTCCAAGGAGCTATACATAGCCTGACGCCATAGTGACCCCGAGGCATGTAAACATTGACACCTTACTTGCGCCAATACCGTACAGCATGGCCAGCCTTAATCGGTTACATTACAAATGAAACCAATGAGATTTTCTGTAGGTCCAACTTCTATAAAGAGGTCAGCCTAGGAAACGTCTGGAAAGTTTACGCACAATCGATTCCAGTACATAAAAACTAAGATCTTTAACCATTGTACATCGATCAATCGATATGTGTGATCGAAACCATAGGACATTTATGTACATAATCATTGCCAGTGAGACATGGCCGGTAACCATTGGCTCCATAGAACGGCCCAAACACGAACTTGTGTGGAAAAGTCTCTGCTGTGTGTTTCACAACGAGATATCATTAAAAACTTAGTTTGCATATGTCTCTTTAGATAGACTGTCAAAGCTGTAAAATCGTTGAAAAAATAGATTTCAACTGTTGGCCGCTAAGTTCCCTTGCGTCAGTTGCGCTGTCAACCAATGACAAGGAATTTAGTACTTGTTATATTCTGTTCCGTAAGTTTTTAAACATTGAAAATAGTATTATTTCGCGATTTTCTATGTACAAATATCTACACATACGTACGTACACACATCTACATAATCGATTATTTAGTTTAATTATAATTATTAGTGTTATACATATATTGACAATAAATTCACTTTAAATTTCTTTATAGTCCTTTTTACAATGTTTATTAGGAAAATGGCTCGATCTTTTTCGGATTTAAAAATGGTGGATTCTCTTTTTTTAAGTCGATATAGGGGTAGTTTTTGTTTATATTTACGATTCTAATTGGAAATATGACCATTTTTTTTAAGTGGATAATTGATATTTCAGAATACCAATCTAATACCAGAATATTTCTCCCTATTTTAATGAGAGTATTTCATCAACTGGTATCATTATGCACACACACTATACCTAGAAAGACGTTTCGCGAGTGTAAAACGTAACTGTCACGCAAACCAGCATAATTTGTTTCAAGATGGACGAATAGACGTCCATTTTTTTACAAATCAAATCAAATCCGTTTATTTGTTATAATCAATTACGTTTTTGTTATTTAACTTGTATAATTATAAAACACTTGACATTGGCGGAATTCCTGCGCTAATTCTTGCGCGGGATAGAGTCCATAAGAAAATAATATGTATATAAAGTTGGCCCGTTTGTTTTAGTTCTTTTTTTAGTGCGACACTCCATCTGGACATATAAATGATCTAAGATTAGAAACAAAGAATTATGTAAGAGAAATGTCGAAATAAAGTTCTCGAGTGACGACCACCTACGTTGAAGCGAACCATTGCATGTCCCCCTGTAGATGGCTCGAAGACTTTGTCAAATTGGCAGTGAACGTCCTACGACTAAAGTTAGTAGAGGAAAGGTTTTCATACCTAAAAATTCAAGTTTTCTTCAGTTCGTAAAGTAAACAAGCACAAGCAGCAGGTTCGGCCTTACAAATGCCAAAATAGAACATGAACTTTAGTCTCTAAAAAAATAATTTATCTTACTGGCTACTACGCGAAAAATATATTTTCTTTCTTATAACAGCTTTTGTAGGGAACCTTTCCCTCATTTGTAATAATACCCTCTCTGATTACAGGAGGCGTTTATCTGAAATAAGAACAAGAAACACAAAGGCTGTTTTTGTCAAAGTAAAAAAACTTCTCGTTATACAGCTATATTCTTTTACACAAAGTTTGTTAACTTGGACCCTTTAAATTGAAATGTTGTGCCTGAAGTGAAGGTTTTGATTATCTCAAAGGACACCCTAATTGTTAAAAAATTAAATCCTCGCCTTGTAAAATATTGGTAAACTTTCGGTTAAATTAACGTGGACAAGATTGATCCTATTTTCGTATACAAATACCCTCTCCCCCCTCTTCTCCCCCTCTCACCCCCTTCTCCTACTCTCACCCCCTTCTCCTATTCTCATCTTAAAGGCCGGTGACGCAATTGTCACTCTCAAGTTGCAGGTGCCCATGGGTGGCGATAGTAACTTACCATCAGGTGACCCGTGTGCTCGTTAGCCCCCTATTTCATAAAAAAACATTCATTGAACGTTTAGCATTCCCTATGGTGCAATGCCATCGTTTCGATAAGATATTATAAAAATTATAGAATTTAACCAATTCAAACAGTGAAAGTTTTCATTCCATGTGATAAACTTTCGAAAACATTTTTATTAAAACAATACACATTTGACATAATACAGATTATGTAAATAGTCGAAAAAGAAAAAATAATTACTATTCACCATAGAAGTAGTGGTTCGAAACTTGGAGTTACTTAGAAAAAATTAAAAGGAAACTTGGCCTTAATTATGGGTGTTCAAAATATAGTGTTACTTTGTGGAGTGAGCTTGGACAATCAGTTGATAGATCAGCCGTAAACACAAGTATTCTAAGCGTTTCCCATGGCTACTGTACTGTATCTTCCATCTACCTGAACGAAATAAACAAATACAACGGTATTTTTATTGCATACGGCTGTCTTAGATTAATATAATTAACGCCCACCTAGGTGCTACTTTTATGAAATTTTGTACGTGGGAGTTTATGTGGAAGTGAAAGGTATTTAAAAGTTTTAGGTTGCACTAAAACTGACGTATATAAAAATAAATCCCGTATTTTATATGCTGAAAGAAATGGTTAATACAAAGTTATGATTTTAAACCAATCTAACCTACTTTTAGTTATTTAAAATTTAGCTGAGGGAATGAAAGATTTAGAATACCAAAACAACTAAGTTTATTAGAGTGTTTATTAGCACCAGTAACCACACGTTACCAGATGGACCGTACACTTATTTTCCAACGTAAACGTAATATTTACCAAATTAATTTACAAGATATGCTTAAAATCTTCATTATCATCCGAGCCACGAGAATCTAGAAGTCTCTAGAAGCCCTGTACAAAGGCCTTTCCAAAAATCTCGCATAAAGAACAATTTTGTGCTGTCCTCAACAAACTGGCCCCTGCCCCTTATTAACTCAACCGCAGATGATATAAACAGTTACTAAATCAAAGATAAGCACAGACGCATAATGTTCTTTTGAAATACGCGCACAGCCTGTTAAAATTCTTAAAATGTACATTTTAAAACAAGTAAAATTAGAACTGACAGACCGGTTCCCGCATCTAATTAAGAAAGCAATTTGCAAGTTATTTATGGCCTATAAAATAATAAAGAGGTGGACCCCGGCTTATCGGCTGACTCAGAGGAAATTGGTAGGATGCAAACATATTTAAAACACTACATTATATTGGACGCTGGCTGGCTTGTGTCTCCCCCTGCCAGTTGTACTTAATTAAATTTTTAATTGGCAATATTAAGCGAATTCTTAAGGGTTATTAATATTATATATAATATTGTACACTGGCAGAAAAATGGCTCTAAAAAAATAAAACATAAATCTACGTCCACTGAAAGAAGCATTATAATCAGGCGTTACATGTGTATATTGACATCATTTAGGAATAGTGTACCTATGAGTTATTGCTATTTTATACCTAATTAAGTAAAATTTTGCCATCACAATGATATTTTTAGGATATAAAAGTCCCCACACGAACACTTTCATCACTTGATTTCAAAAAAGCAATCCATTATTTTATAACCTCCTTACGCAAGAAACAATGACGAAAAGACAATGAGAAGTGGTTACATACACGAAGTGGAAGACAATGGCACCTATTAGAAAACAATATCATCTATAGCGTCGAGCGAGATGATATTGATCAGAGATTATGACAATGCATTCGGTAGGAATTGTATTGACAACTTTTTGATTGAACATCTTGCAAGTGATACCATAAAAACTCTTAATAAATTCTTAGGATTTCTCATTGATATATGTGATATATTCTAAACATTCCAAAGCCTTTAATTTAGCTTCAAATTTTATGAGGGTCGTGGTTAAAAACGTATTCCATAAAAGTTACGATATATGCTTGGTTTTACGAGCTACTGAAATGCAAAGCACATTTTACAGAGGACAATATTTTGAAGTTCCATACAAGAAATAGAGTATTACTTTTACAACTGTTTTGATTAGTAATCAATACGAATGTTAAAAGACTTTTGAGCTGGTCCATTCGAATGCCAACAATTTCTTCCATCTGATTTTATCGTTTGACAGTGGTCGTCGGCGAGTGGCCAAGGAATGTTCTCGTACTTGAAGTTTCATGTTTTTTACGACCAGTATCTAGTTTATGTACGACCGTCCAAGTCCAAGGCAAGGCCCAGATTGAGCTGATAGTATCCTTGTCGTTTTGTTACAACATCGCCAAACTTGAAATGTTGAATTCTTGATTATTAGGGTCCCACTCGACCTATTTCTATTAAAATTGTTGTATTCCTGTGGTGGTGGTCGTCGTTGTACATCTGCTGAATATTTTGTTTTTGGAATTGGTCTTTTAGTGGCAATGGATATCGTTCCATAATTATTTCGTTGACTTGAACAAAGCATCGGCCGCGTTTATAAAATTATAAAACATATCAAGACCTTATTTTGTTAATTACACATTTTTTTCTTCCAAGCAGGATCAGGATCCAAAGGGTAACATGCATCGTTGACGCTATTTATAAACGTTCCGCTTAAGTTTTTTTCGCGTCGCTTCACTTCTGTGCGCACCTGCTTGCGCTCGCGCATCTCATTGGTTGAACACTCGAGTCAATAACATCTAGAGAGGCTACCCTTACAACTGTATTCTAAGCCCTTATCTTATACACCTGATTTTGAAAACATTCTTAAACTTGTCTTGTAAGACATGTACATCTTGTTTTTATTTCTCGACTTTTATCAATGGCAGTTATTATTTGAGGCACTTTCTATTTCAAGACTTATTACGAAATAGTTAATAATTTACTTAGTATTTAAAAAAACATAGGTTCTTTATATTGTATGTATTTTAAGTAACAAACAACATATGTCTTATCAAAGTTTGGAGTCAAAAGTGAATTAAAATAAATTCGGAGGTTTATATATTTTGTCACAATCAAGATTAAGAAGAAATAAAAATAAACCAGACCAATAAATATTACTCAACTGCATGCCTTCAAATCGTACTGTTGTAAATACGAGAGTACATTATACTAACGGTGTCCCTACTCTGTGAGTAAATCAGTTTACATACAGAGTAGGGACATCGTTAGTAAAGTGTGCTTACGTTGACGGTATATGGCGGAATTGAAAGCATCAAGAATGTGCGGAGGGATGAAGAATGATCTCGACAAAGTAGGGTTGATATTATTGTGTCAGTCTGCCTGTGCCTACGGCCAGCAGCTACAAACATGAGCGTTAGGCAGTTAAGGTTGTATTCTCGTAATCATAATTATCTACCATGGAACATGAAAATTTAAAAGTTCCTCCTCCAACACACAGTTCAAAGTCATCTTGTTCCAGTCAGAGTGACTTATCACAACAATCAATTTGCTTTTTAAACCTGTCCATTTGTTTAATGGTTCAGCTATAGACAGTACAGCAGCTAAATCTTATCAGTGATTGTCAATCTGAAGTTTAAAGTAGCCGTCTGACTCTGTAGCACTGCGGTATAATATGTTCCATTTAAATACGGAATTCAGACAGAGATATAATGATAATTTACTTGACTAATGTAATGTACTCTCGTATTTACAACAGTACGATTTGACGGGGAATGCAGTTGAGTAATATTTTTTGGTCTGGTTTCTTCATATTTTTTTTAATCTTGATTGTTATTGACAAAATATATAAATCTTCAAACCTATTTTAATTCACTTTTGACACTTTTGAGTGTGTCGATTCAGTAAGCATATTGTTCTGTGCCTCTACTAGTATTTTCCGCCTGCGCAGAACAGGTTCCCGATCACGCTTTAGATGCTTAAGAACCAAGGTAAAAGGTTAGGTCTTGTGGTGCGAGGTCTTGTCAAAAATACATAAGGAGAAAGAATGAGAAACTTAGTTTAATTTTTGAATTATAGCTTTATTAAAGAAACTGGGACACAGCAGATTTCTTCTTGAATCGTCGATGTTCAACTGGTTAATGGGCAAGCGTATACGGCACCATTTATAGTAATACTACATATCGCAGTAATTGATAAAAGTGAATTCACATGGTGTGGGTTGCATTGGGAGGAAGAGATTATGGATCATGATTCAGGAATCGCGTCTAGAGAATCCCCAGCAGTTTCACCGGCGTTTATGATCACTGCTCCTCTCCTGAGGGTCGTAGCATGTTACATATATTAATAAATAAACATAGGCCTAACCTTCCTCAATAAATAATCTATCTAATAGGAAAAGAATTATTCAAATCTGACTGATAGTTCCGGAGGTTAGCGCGTTTAAACAAACAATTAATCAAACAAAAAACAATCTACACTTTTAGGATATTAGTATAGATTTACCCTTAATAGTATTCTCAAGAGGTAGGTAGGTACTATAAACCTTCCTTAGGCTACAAAATACTAAATCTAAAATAATTACGTTAACATATTACCAGCATGCGGCACCAGCCTCAAGGTTTCAATTAATATTTTATTAGTTCTCTTTGTTGTTAGTATTTATAACGCTAGTGTATCAATTAATAATTACAAATCTGATAATGGACACAATAAAGCTGGACGACAATTTTGAACTGCCCACTAAAATAATTATGTTAAATTAAACTGAATAAACACAAATATATTTACACTGATAAGTTGATAATAATTTTGCTATTAAAATATTGTGTCTCACTTATCTTTCCGCGTTGGAACAATTAAAACCGACAGCTAAACCAGTTTTGAGACATCGCAATAAAAGTGCAGTGTCTCACGATAGCGGACGAGCTAATAGTTCGCAAGCGCAATTAGCTATCATTATTGGGTATTAAGTTTTTGCGTTAGTAGCTTTCGATCAAATGCACCATAATTAACGTTCTTATTCAACGTATTTGAGAAAATAATGGGGTATGATGACATGTGTTTGTACATCCGCTAAGATTCTCAAGTGTTGCCTTACTAATTTGATACTTACATTAACAATTTTATTAAATTTGGCCACAAACATGTGACACCAACACCACTGTTACTGTGAGTGTTTATTGTAAAATATTTGTTACTTTTAAAATTCGTATACACGCCTATTGAATTGTCAAAGTTAGAAAGTTATGTCGCTGTAATCCGTAGTTCCGTCTACTAAAAGTGGTAATACTAAGTGAACTGCCATCACAGATATAGGTCGACTTTACAATTTATAACCTATTAGTAAAGATGAGCCCATTGGTGTGAGGAAAGCAGTGAATTTGTAAATATAGATGGATTATATTTTGCTGAGAAGCCCGAAATAGGAATAAGACGAAGTTGTTCAGAAATTAAATGATCAAAATGAATTCTACTACTTTAAATATGATATCTTTTTGTTTACCTAACAACGACCAATTGCAACCTTGATCAATTGCACCGGTGCACGGTGTCCGTGAGTTGTGAGTTTCGGTACACACCTGCCAGCACTTGGTCAACATTTGTGTTGGCACTGTTGGTACTTCAACTGAAAGAAGCGTGTCTACGATGACGATTGCATTTGTTGAAAACAGGATTCCAGTAATTGTAACGAAAGGTGGAGAAAATTGATGGTTTATGTAGTACATTCCATTTCTTTGGACCTGACTCCAGTGAACAGTAGATTCATTCATTTGACGTTTTTTCACATGTTATGTGACTCTTTCATCGTATTCGCGTTTGTCGTTGTTTAAAAACAAATTACGCCTTATTACAAAGCAATATAGCAATTTAATTTATTCTGACATAAACCTTGTACGAGCCATTAAAAAATATGACAATGTCGTAATAAATTAGTTTTTTTTTACATAAACCACCGAGAACGTGTCACCACAATACATTGTTATGTTCATTTGAAGTATGTAATTTAATTTGTCTCTACAATAGTGACGTTCAATGAGATCGTGACCGGTTGTAATCACCGTGTCAAATTTTGTAAACGTGCCATGACCATACAAAGAGTTTAATTTTTTTTTGCAAAACTAGAACTATGCAGAAAGGTAAAAAATAGCACGACATAAAGTTCAATACCTATTCCGACTCGATTAAAAAACTGATTATTAAAATTATTTATCAGCCGATGACACTCCATGTACGAGAAAGATAACTTATATTAAAAGTCACACAACTGAACTAGTGGTAACATAAAAAATAAAGACGAAAGAACGATCAAGGGGTCAAGACAGCCCGGGTGCTCGTATCTGGTGTGCACTTTCGTTAGTTCGCTCTACTCCAAGTATTGGTAGTAATTTAGTCCAGGACTTGTCTGGGGCTTAAACAAATCTTAACGTGTTACTATTCTTTTCTTACCTGCTATGTACGTATATTTTAATTGTTCTAATTATTGAATGTCAATCATATATTAGGTATGAAACCTTTAAGGTGACAAACAAGTATGATACCCGCCTGATTGTAGGCGGTCACCGTAGCTTGTGGACGTTCTGCAACACCGGAGTTGTCGCCCATGCATCATCAACTCTGTAAAAAGCTTCAAATGTCCTTTTCGATGAATAAACAGCTCACACTGTACTCATTTATTAATGTTTGAGTTACAGTATTCTAAATTTAGCCTTCAACAATCGAAAACCTGTAAGTTGTTCATGGTTTTCTCGCAAACAGTTTTTTTATTCCCTGTACTTATTTATGTACCTATGTCCTTTTCTTATGGAACTCTTTTACTTATGGAACAGAATGTAATAAAGCAATGAGAACATGGCATAATCATTGCCCGCGGCCTCATTCGCGTTAATATAGATTTTGTCAAGCCGAACGACCATCTAAAAGTATTTTTTTCTGAATGAAAAGTACTGATATCCCATTTCTATACGCCTGGCAATGTGTATGCAAACATGTATGATGAGACCGTAAGAAACAGCAAAAAAAAAACTCGTATTTGCATTTATAATATTAGTTAGGTTAGACCTTATGGTTTAACTTAATTCTCAAACTCGTAATTCAGTCTTAATATACATATTACCCAGCTTCCACGGGTTACGCTTAAAATACACAACCAGAGGACCAGAGGAACGCATTGTATCAAGAGTCAAGTGGTTCTTCTCAGTTCCTTTTAAACTCTTAAGAACCTAAACATAATGGTAGCTGACATCGTTCCCCCTTGCTTTAATCCAACTACTTGCACCTTTGTCCGGCAAAATGTCTTCGTACACCGAAAATATCCCTTATCTTTATGGCACCACGATCTAAATTTATGTTACAACAGCAACCTCCAAATTATCTCTCTATTTAGCTGGAACTTGAAATATTCTTGTGCCACTTTTCAAGCTAAATTGTCCTCTAACATTTTGAATTTATGCAACATTTTACTATGACGCTAACACGACAGGTGATTTCATTTTTTGGTAAATGTGTCGACACATCTGCATTTAAATGTTACAATGAAAAGGCTAAATTTGTAGCAATACTGAGGCGTTTTTGTACCTTTTTGTATGAGCTATGAGGCGCTGAAATTAAATGCATTATTTTGTTACGTAATATAATTTTTATGAATCTAAGTATTACAAACATAGTACCTAAATGTAGTGTTGTTTTTGTGAAGAAAAGGTAAACCGTAAAACAAATCGAATAAGTAAGTTATAAACAATTTTTTTACAGTTTACCTTATTAAATATCAAAAAATTGTTTGTTTGGTTGAACGCATTAATCTCCGGAACTACTGGTTCGAATTGTACACTTAGTGTTGGATAGCCCATTTATCGAGGAAGGCTATATAACATCGCGCTACACTACTACGCTAAACGCAAGTGGAAATTCGGGGACAGCTAGTGCTTAAAGCCGTCTATGTACACTGTACAGTCTTTCAAATAGCATTTGCATACGCAATACGCAAAGTTGATGACGTACCATGAGAACTTACAACACATCACATTAGGGATTCGAGCAAATTCTAGTTAATGGTGGTAGCAATAGACAATGGCAGGAACCGCCATCGTTCCACCGATTTGTCACGGCGTACCCACCACTCTGCCCACAGACGTCTTCGTCCCATCATTGTTCTACACCATTGTGTGGTAAACCAGATAGGCAAAGTTTAGTGGCCCGTGAAACACGAGAAAAATAATCGTAATACCGGTCGTTTAGTGAGGAGTAAGAGAAATGGCGGCTTAGTGAGAGTTACGGATGAATTGTCTTTGCACGGACATGAATAAATGTGACTACATTTATGCTCTACTAAATTACTGTGCTTGAACGTAGTTACTAAAAATTATTAATACAATATTTATTTAGGTGCGATTTTTAAAGCAACAGTCTGAGGTTACTAAAAAAAGATATTTATTAAGAAGAACCTTGAGCAAAGTTAACACAAACCTACGTTTACTTAACAGCCAAAAGTTCTGTGTACAAAGTATTTTTTGATTCAACTAATCGGTGGTAGCGTAATGGCTAAGGCGTCGGACTTGCTATCAAGTGGTTGCGGGTTCGAAACCCAAGTAGTACTCTACCGACATGAACCCACTTCTAACACAAACATTTAGCTTAGATGGAGGGGTTAACAAGAATACTAGTAACGTGTGACACACGTTACTGGTATACTTATTTAAAAAAAAAAGAACTAAGCTGGCAAAAAGCAAACAGCCTTTTCATCGATAACCATAACCGTTGCTTACAACCTAAGCAATAACTCAGAAATATGCCTAAGAATGGCGTAAATATGTTTTAACTAAGAATAGTGGTCGTGTCCAACCGCACGCAACTCATCCTTCAATTCTTTTTTTTTTGCCAGAGCAAATAAATACTACGCTAATAGCTAATCCTAACTTATTTAGTGCAGGCACTTGGATAATATTCTCGAAAAGAAATCTGCCATGCCATACCTTCTTCCACGACCCGAGAACCTTCAATTATATCCGTCCGACCTGTTATGAATTCTATTAAGTTTCTTGTACCTAAACAACACGTGTGTTAGTCACTGTACGCCAATGTCGTCTAGTCACTATTTTTCTTTATACATGTACGTACAAAGAATCTTTATATGTACTAGCCCGCGACTCTGTTTGCGTTGAAAAAGTTTCTGCGCAATTTTCTTATTTTTTAGTTCCGTAAGAACCAAAAGGAAAAAAAGGAAGTAGGAATTCATTTTTATATCTAAATTTATAACTAGAATAAAAAACTTGTGCTGTGAACAATTTTAATAAGACATGGTCAGATTGCCAACTCCCTATTTCATAAAAGAAAAAGTCGTTGAAAGAAATTATAACAACATTCAACGGATATTAGACGAGCAAATCAGAACTGGCTTTCTTAATAGCTTTGATCGTTGTTTGATAATAAGTATATTAATTTCGATCTTAGATAACACAAAATAGAAAGGCTTCATGCTGAGGCAATAAAACATTACCATGATTGACACATAAATTGATAAATCGGAATTGCAATTGCTTTCACGTAGATGAATCTAGATTATGTAGCAAAAGTATCTATTAAAATTGCATGGCATAATCATGTCAACTGAATAATGTGTTACGACTATTTAAAGCTGACCCGCTGTGACCTTTTAAATAGTTCATTGCGTAATGTGAATGAGAAAGATTAGGTTGCTTGTTGAACTGGTCATAATATATGTGAAGATACTGGCGTGCAGGCGTGGCCACTAATGCAATGTTGGGCTTAGTTAGATAAACAAAGAGAGAACACGTGTGCCTCTGTATCCCTACTGAACTGGCCTTGGTAATGTAAGGCAGTATTATCCCTCTACAGATAAATCAATAAAAGATCTAAGACAGATGTTCACGTCATTTATTCGACCTATCTTTGAATATGAATATTATTTGCACTTGAGATTCAATTATGTAAATGTGAATTTGAGTTGAATAATCTTTTAATTTACGAGATCTGTAATAAAAATTCTTCTATAGGAATTTAAGAAATATTTATCAGAAATTTATTGTATATTAGAAAAAACGTATTACTTTAAATAACATTTAATAAAATTAATAATTTCGCCTCCCGGCAAAAAGGTGTCATATCGCAAAAAAGTGTCATATCACATGTTAGGTACGTTTAACATTTTTATAGCAGTGAATAGCAAATGTTGCATTTGGTCAACTGTTAAAACATCGTTATTAGCTCAGTGAAAAGGGAACTTCGTTCCCTTGTTTTGTTCAATTATTCACAGGCATAAAAGTTCTACTATACATTATACTAATACAAAAACAGCTAGAAATAGCTGTGTGTGATGTGTATGTAATGACACTTTTTTTGCCGGTAGGCGATTTGTTTGCATTTCACATTTAGATATATAAATACCATTCATAGCCTGCCCTTTGTTTTGATGGAATTACAAAAAAGTAATGGTCACGTCTAAACTAGTAAGGGTTGAACGTCTGGGTCGATTACCTGAACATTTAGGTAACTGCTATCTAGCTGCTATTCATCACATGATAGTGATAATTTCTTCATATGAATCGGTTTATATAATTTCTTCTACAAATGTTGACGTGTGATATTTGAGAAAGAAAGTTTCCGTATTTTTCAAATCTAAAATTTTACAGTTATAATAATCGTTTTATATTTTTATAAGAACACTTAACTTGACACACCTCACACACAGCCGTCTGATCCCAAACTAGGCAGAGCCTGTACTATGGTAACCAGACTGCTGATAAACATACTTGTTTATACATATACTAGCAACCTGCCCCGGCTTCGCACGGGTAGGAGAGCATAGCTTCGGTATATTGTAATAGATATTATTATTAGAAATAACTCTATTGGTTTACGCGGCGCACGCCAATAAAGCTTCCAGTCGGCATGATTTTTTCCGACATCTTCAACAATTGTTGTCATAGTTCAGCAAATTTATACAAAACCATAATAAATTATACACCTAAACCTTCCTCATGAATCACACTCTATCCGTGCGTGAAAGCCGTATGAAAATCCATTTCTTACCTTTGCAGTTTATCGCGAACAGACAGACAGACGCAGCCGGGGACATTGTTTTATAATATGTGGTCATATTTACTTTTCCTGACTGACTGATTCATCAACGCAGAGCCTAAACCGCTGGGGCTACAAATTTGTAATGTTGGCAGTTGATGCCTTTTATGTTGTAAGCATCCTGTACGAAAGGATTTTTTGAAATTTCAACATTACCGGGGGAAAATAAGGGATGAACGGTTGTACGGAAGTCCGTCATTTTCAAAGTAAAAAACACGAAATTTAATATGCCTACTTCTAGTTACAAATAAATGCATACGTACACATCGGCGTTTTTCAAAAATTTACACCTAAGAGGGTGAATTAGGGGTTGTTAGTTCATACGGGAAGTCGTCACTTGTGCAGGAAGAAGCATGAAATTAAATATTAAAGCTTGTTATTTAAAGCTTAAGAAAAAATAAAAATGAAATTCAATATTAAAGCTTCGTCTAAAATGTTTAGGAAAAATATTATAAATAAGTTTACATTTACGCTCAATAGATGGCGTGCTCCAGAGTGAGCTTTGCGAGTAACTTAAGTCTTTTGAGCACCAAAAAAGAACACCGCACGCATCGTTTACAAAGAGATACTACGGTGATGAAAACTAAATATTATAAAACCTAAACAGCTTGTATATTTCTAACTACATACCAAGACCGACCACCAGAGTTGTTTCCATAGTCTAACTCAAAAATATTTTGCATTTTTATAAAAAAAAATGGTTCAAGTTCAGTTCTTATGGTAATCGGTTACCTGTACTGACAAAGACTAACTACTACACCAGAGCTACCACACTTATTTTAACAAGCTTTATTCACCGTACCAAAGACTTTTGAGGACCCCATTTGACAGAATGATTTTTAAAACGATTAACTATCAACCTACACTTCAGGATAGGGTCAATAAAGTGGCTGATTTATTTATGAAGACATTGACGTTTTCAATACTATGTTTGTTAATTAAAAGAACTAAAAATAACCCACTCATGTCTGTCTTCTCAATGAACATACATAGTCGTGTCTCCAAAACATACTCAAACTAGTGAGGCCACTGTTTATTTATCTAAATTGAAACTAAAAGCATCCGAGATAAATTCGAATACCGTGGGAGTGCGTTTGACGTCTTCATCTGCATCGCAACTCGTTACTTGATCCAGATGTTTCTTCAATCTTCCTTTAAACTGTTCTAAAGGGGCGGCTACACTAAGATTTACTTTTTATGAAGTTAATAAATAAAATATTTTAATTCTGACCGTTGTGTAAAATTTAAAAAAAAATATTAAAAGATTACATTTTTGATCTTTTAACAAACTTTTAAATTACATTGAAAATCGAATTGGCATACTTGGACACATAACAATAGTAAAAAAAATACAATTTTGCCAAATTTTAATTTTTGCCACACTTACAATAATAAAATTTCTTTTTAAATGTAATTTTTTATTGATTTTTTACAGTAATGTATAATTTTATCAGATTTGTAATATTCTATTTAACTATTACTTTAAATAAACTTGTGCTCTGTACGTCGACTGTTAAATCCAATGTTTATGACCATTTTATAATATAAATATTTTAAGTCATTACTAAAATTAAGGGTAACATTATTTTTTATAACGTAATTACCATAAGTCTCTATGTCTACTGAGACAGTATGGATGCACCTTAAGTTGATTTGATTATATGTTACTTTCAAGTGTTCTTTACTCCATATGCTCAGCACTTATGCTTAAAGATAGTCTAATTGATTATAATCTCTAAGAAGCAACTGGATAATTTCTTTTAAGTCGTCCGTATTGCTTTACATACTAAAATGAATATTTATCTGACCATTGTGTAATCTACTAAATTAAATATGTAAATAATTAAACAAGTTTGATATACTTAGATTGTGTTCTGATTGTGTTTCAGAGCAATGAACATAGAGTGTAGTCAAAATACTCACAAACAAATCGCAAAGACAACAATAGCCCAGACGGGATCTGTTTTCTTTTGGGTAAGTCACAAAGTATGATAGATGTTTTATGAGTCCAAAAAGTCATAAAAAATTATAATTTCACTATGAGGTTGCTTGAAACCAAGGGCTTATTTTTTTTTTAACGTTATTTACTCGCATATCAATTTTAGAGAAAAGTTCACCGGAATAAAGAGGCCAAACGGTACCTACTAATTTACATTTAGTTTAAAGAATACAATTTCCTGTAAAGCTACCGTTTGCATTCACTTTATACTTTTAAAGCACAAGGACAGATACCTTAAATCGCGTAGTTATAGATAACGGAATGGTGTGGTAATTGTATGTTGGCTTATCTAGAACAGGTTGCGGTGAAAACCAATATATTCTAATACCAAGAAAATGTTCTCAAATTTTTTTTTATACGGCTGTATTATAAATCATCAATCAGTGATTAATTTTAAATCACACTTGTTTGAAACCCCAGGGCACAGCTAGTGTTATATATAAATAATAATATTAAATGTTCTACCGTTTAATAGTGATTTTAAACCGTTGAGTAAAACCAACAAGGAGTCTTTGAAGACTTACAACATAATGGGCATATACCCAACCTCTCAAAGGCTAGGTATGTGTACATGTACAGCCACCAAAGAATTTCACTGAACACATTCTGAATATATGGACAACAGCAATAATGTATAAGCTTTCTATGAAATGCTAGCTAGGTGGTAACAGTCACATGAGGAAGCGAAAAAATGTATTTACCATAAAGTTTGTGAAATGTTTTAGATCAAGAACTAATTGTGAGTCTGTGAGTTTAGTGATTTTCGTTCACTGAATTATGCATTTGATCATAAAATTGATTAAGACGTAATCAATTTTATGATCAAATGCAAAAACCGGACAAGTTCGAGTCTTACACGCGCACCGAGGGTTCCGTAAGCAAACAAACTTGTATGTCTCATTTATTCGTATATATTTTACATATTTCAATATATTTACTATATTTATAGACGCACTGGGTGCCGGCGTCACTTAAATGGATTTCGCAGAATACCAGTGTTGCGGTTTAATAATCGCAACGTATGCTGAGCGATGTCCAAATTTTGGCACTGATGGGTCACACATTTTCACATAACTTTATAAACTTAGTTTATAAACATATTTAATAGTTTTAATGTTGTATCGCTGCTCACTGACAATACTGGTCTTCATGGAGGCGGTTTCCGCTTGATCAGGCGGAAGATGTGGTGTTGCCAGTGAGCAGAAGTAATATACTCCCAATTTTTATTTTATTTGTTTTTTTGTTTGATTATGCATATTTTATTTCTTCATTTTTTGTTTTATTGTTTTCGTGTGTGTGCCAAAATAAATCTTTTTCTTTCTTTCTATGTAGATAGTACGTTCATCTCGTGAATCAATTCTCGACGAGTTTTGCCCATCTTTTCCGAACGACAAACTTAACTTTACGGTTGCGATTTACGACAACGTCAACTTTTCAACCGCAAAATATAAGTTAGTAATCACAAAAACCATTTTTTTATGTGATATAACAAATCACAAATGGTTTGTGCCACTTTCGCCTCGCTGTTTTTACCCACATTTCTAAAATTTCCTAATTCGTCTCAAAGTAAATTTGTTTCCTGTTTCGTCGCAAATTACTATAGTACTTAATGTACAGCCAGCAAAACCAAAATTGACTGTGCTTGTTTTTTAAGTATTTAATAATGAGTTTTATTAACCAGTATAAAATGTTACGGGATATAAAGAAAAAGTTAGTGAATGGTTTTAGGAACATTATTTTCAAAAAATATTTAACACAAATAAAACAATTTAGAAACAAAAAAAAGTGTTTATCATTAAATAACAATCAAATTTCTAGTCACCCTGCCGTGCAGTGGTACGATTGGTTGGCCATTTGGCCTTATAAGAAAATAGTCCTGGCGAGTGGACCCCATCCCTTTGTCTTTCGTGTACTTGTTTTAACCTGAACCCTTTATTCTAATTTCTAAATGTTGACTGAAAAGTCAATTGATAATAGTGTACATAACACCATTTTAAAATATTTTAAGCAAGAACATAGTGCACGAACTATTAATTTTTTCATTTTTCGTGAAAAATTGTCTGTACTAAATTTGTAGTGAAACACTTAAAAAAACCAACCGAGACGAAAGAGGAACAAGAAATAAGTCAAAACAAAAAAAAAATTATAAATAAATGATTTCGAGTCAAACAAGGAATAAAATGTGGGACGAAAACGGAATTTTCAAAGTGAGGCGAAACTTGGTGAGACGAATACGGAATGAATCCAACAAATTAACCCCTTTCGGCTTTTTTCCTTTACTTGTGCTGTAAGACCTTACTTCTTACCAAATTGATTGATGATTCTAGGTCAATGGGAAGTACAAGGTTTTGATTTACCTGAAATGCGTTTCGCTCAAATTTGGTAAAATCTAATGGTTAAGTGTAACCGTATCTTTTGATTGCGTTGACTTAGAAGCTTGATTTTATTTACGGCTTCAAGGAACCGCAGACTTATGTGTTTGATATAAATTTCAACTTGATGCGTAGACGGGTAGCTGAGAAAAAGGGTCTTGACAGACAGACAAACAGACGGACAACAAAGTGATCCTATAAGGGTTCCTTTTTTCCTCTTCAGGAACGGAACCCTAAAAAGAGCTAGCTTGTGCGTGTTCTTAAGCCCTCAAAAGTGATTGTTATTGGTTACACAATTATTTAATAAAAGTAAAGTAAAAAGTACTTATGAAATATAATATAATTAGAATGCCAAGTTCTTTTAGCAATTGGTATTCGCAAGAACTATTAGTGTCACGATTCAAATGGTTGTGTGTCGTGCGAATGCTGTCACGATAAAGTGGACTGTAGTGTTTCCGCTTACCAAGCTTCCTGTGTATTGTTTAGCTTAAAACATACGTTATATTTTTATAGGCTAATGACCTTGATCAGGCAACCGCAACCGTGTTTAAACAGAAAACAACTTCTGTATCTAATTGTGACGCGGCCTGTTCTACGGAGAACAGCACTGATCTTGTTACACCTGAACCTGTTGTGTTTAGTTGTATTATATTTCATTAGTTCCAATAGATATTATATTTGCGCGACTAGTAGTTGTGTCAAGTATTAGATGCGCAAACATAATGTCTATTGGAACTTTTTTTTATGCGATAGGGGGGCAAACGAGTAGACGGGTCACCTGATGTTAAGAGACTACCTTCGCCCATGGGCTCCTGCAACTCAAGAGTCAAAAGTGTGTTGCCGACCTTTAAGGTGGAAGTAGAGGAAGAGGGGAAGAAGGGGGAGGGGGAAAGGGGGAGAGGGAAAGGTTAGGGCTTCCGGTAACCTCACTCACTCGGCAAAACACAATGAATCATTACTTACCTGCCGGCTTTCTGTAAGGCCGTGGTATTATTCCACAAAACAAATACAAAACGCGATATACTGTACTTATGTTTTAGCAAAAATAGATTTAAATGAAAATTAAATTAATATAAATAATAAGTGTTCAATTGTTAATTTTTTTTCAGGACTATTTGCAGACGTTAATAGGAAGCAAAACTCTGTTGCAATTTTTATTATTACGAGTGGGTTCATCGTGTACATATTCCAGCAGCTTTCTTGCTCCATTCATTTGTATTCGTAAAATGTGTTACTAATGAGTAATGGCGATTCAGACAGTCTGTTTTGATTAGCGCAGTTTTATTGGCATATTCTTATCTCAGAATCTGCATCTGTCAACAAATCATATGTTACAGGAGTCTCACAAGACTTATTCCCTGGGCCATCGAGCCTTTATGGGTTAAGAATCGAAAGTCTAGTATAGATCATCCGCCAGCCAATCCGTAACCCTGACCAGAAATAAAAGAGAGGGTCAGAAAATTAATCTGCTAAACCTCATAGAAATAAAAAAATATCCTTGTTTTACACTAGTCTATTATGCAACTTTTATGTTTACAGTACTGGTTTCGAAGACGAAAAGTGCCTAATATATTGTTTGATCTCTAGATTAGACGTCAAGAAGTTATAGGACTAAGATACAGTTCATTATCATTATTATTTCTAAAACAATTTATTTAATAAAAATTTACTTGATCCAGTAGTAGTATATCATTATTCTCTTTCTATTGTAACCGGCTTAATTATTTGAAAGTATGACCATAGTTCCTTAATAACTACTTCTTATGGGAAATTGAAACTGAGAGTATCTTCTTACTTCTTTGTTTTGTGGCTCGCTAGCAAAATACTTTAACATTTAAAAATCATCTTTGATCAATCGAGTCAATTAACGTAATGCCATTTATTTATCTAATACCTATTTTATACAAATCAAAATATAACTACAATATTTTTTCTTACACATGTTGAGATGTGATTTCAAACGATGTCGCCAGATGTGTCCTTCATAATTGCCTGTAAAAATAACTTCAGTGGCCTACATACAATTATATGGATCATTTCAACAGCACCCAATTTTATATAGAATCCCGCGTACCACATCGATGAACGCACGATCAGTATTTGGAGTCGAACCAACCAAAACGACGGAATACCTAATCTCCTATTTTAAACCTTTTGCAAAGAGAGGCAAGAAAAACACCAGCTCGAAGCAGATCTCAGAGCCACCCCAAACGGTATACATAATAGAAGACAAGATACGATGTCCTTATAATTGAAATTTTCTCATATTAAATATCTTTTTTCAGTTTGGCAAGTAGACATAGAAGCACCTTACAGATGAACGCTGGTAAAAGTTATACCTGTGTTATCTGTGAACGACAAGCCTTGCCAGAGTTCTATTCGGATGATACGGTTTGTAAACTCGCAAATTACACCACTGCAGACACTAGTAGCCGCATATCTGTTGGCAACTCCATAAACCTTGGGCACTTGGACACACTTGGACTGTAACCTCCGTCTTGTTTTTCTTTTTTTAATCTTTTTATTTTGTGAATATACCTACCTAAATACTCTGATGTAGAGTATCACACGGTTTCTGTTTCTCAAAATATTCAAACCTATTAAAAATAGAGTTAATGGTTTATATTAAAACTGACAATTCTGGACGACTGATAAATAATTTCGTATACCTACAGTTATCAAATTTATTATTTTTATAAGAACTGTATCAGTGCCGGGTTATTTAAAGCCAAAGCTGCTATCGACTTTATGTTGTTATCTCGAATGTAAATAAAGCCTATCGTGAATGTACCCCGTACAGTTTCTATAGTGCACACAACAGCTTTAACAATATAGAGCAAGGTCGTATGAATAGTGCCTACGCATTAGCCGTTGCTGTGCTAACTTATTCACCATATTTTGTTTCTGTACGTACTATGCCGACCTATAGATTATACACTTTTTAAATTGAACCATTTCTTGGTAGATTATCACGAACAACCGGATTTACTAGTTTCTGTATGTGAACAAAGTAACCTGTCCACTTTTGCTATATATAGCGAGGCGGACGGGTAAAGACAGACTATTTAGAACATCTGAATTTTAAGTGGTTCATCTAAATTCTAGGCGTAAGCGTGGCTTTGTTTTATAATAGCTTTGCTATTTTACAAAATTTTGCTTACATAGTTGGTATATATTAGATGCCGCATTCATAATATGCATATAGCCAATTTGATAAGTACCTAAGCAGTTCACGATAGGTACTGTACTTGGGATGTTTTTGAAGTAAAACTTCTTTAGAATCGTTGTGATTTGAAATTCTATGAAACGAAAAAGCGTCACGATAAAGTTCCTATAAATAAAGTTCCTGAAATCTTTGTCTTTGCACCTGCGTACTACCAAGCCTTCAGAAAATACGCCAATGTCAACGTGGTGTAATTTTTGTGCATTTGCGTATTAAATATACGTGTAGTTGTTTTTTCTCCTATATTTCACTTATACTTAATTGATTCTTTACAAATTTACATTTAAATCCAACCTTTGTTCAAGTTGTAACTGGTCTTCAGGTTTGCTTACTATTTATTATTAAGACCATTCTTTGTATATCTTGATCTGTTGTCTGAATCTGTACCTATTGAATAAAATAAAAATAAAATAATTTGACCAATAACTTTTATAGAAATTATCTAAAATTAAATTTATTAACATTAGTAAATTATTTGTGTTGATTTTACTTTTTATTTGTCATAATCTCGTAGGCTACTTTTCTGAAGTTTCACTTCTGATGTGTGTGACTTGCACACACACACACTTTTTTTTTCTTTGACACTGAGATTTTGAAACTATATGTATTATGTATTTTTTTGTTTGCGTTTTGAAGTAGATCCTATCTGATTAACTTATATTATGCATAAAAGTATTTCTTGTAATTTCCTTAGAAATAAGGCCAGTTAATCTGGTTCTTTTGCCTTTTCTCGAAAAAAGAACTACCCACCTACAGAACGCAACTGATAGTGTTCCTCGCGTAGTGCAGCCCTTCAATTATGGAGAAAACATTTTTCTAGCAGTACAGTTTGAAGTTGGTCATCTGATATGTGAAAGTACCAGAACTTGCTCTGCGTGCAGTTGCTTTTCCAGGACGAAAAGCTACGTGTTGTTATTTATGTTCATGAAGGAATTGAACGTTACTTAGCGGAGATTTGTTAAACAGTAATTTAAAGGGGAAAGCCTCCTCTAAATTTTTGTATGTCGGTTGCGATCGAAGGCAACAGCCAAGCCTAAACGAATTGTGATCATACACAGCACACCTGATAAAGAGAGTCATTGCTAAGGGAGTTTCCCTTGCATTACCTGTTTGTCGTAATGCTTTACCCTTTGCTGCTATTATTTGCTAATTCTCTGGCACGTTCTTCAGCTTAAACCGTTTGACAGTTTTCGATGTCATTCATATGAGGTGCCATTAGATCCATCTCAGTTGTGATACATATTATTTCGCTTTTCATTTTGTATTTTAACGCAGGCGGGTTATTGTTTTATTTAATCAACTCTCGTTAAATGACTATGTATGTATGTCAATGATATTATGCATTATGTAATACTGAAATTGTGTAATAGATGCCTATTTTAGACACCGCTAGGTTGTTTCAAAACTTAAATATTCAAAAAGAGACATCTTGACCTAAAGTACCTTTCCGAGCTTAATTAAATTCAATGTTAACTTCTTGTAAAACTGGTGTCTTAATACAAACAGAAACTGTCAAATAAAAAGAACTTAGATAACATCTGGTAACTGATAAATATCACGGAATAATTATTTCAATAGACCTTAGTTTCTCGTATTACATACAAAAATATCAAACAACACACAAACCATACATATAAATTTTTAATACATCTTAATTAATATTGTATGAACAAAATATTATTATCGGTGCATGGATAATAATATAATATTTTCTAATTGTTTGAAACTTAGTAACCCGATCAGTTAGCAAGAATATGTAGGTACCTAAACGCTTGTTTCTTATGAATTCTATCACTTTGGTTTGGTGATAGGATTTGGTCGTTATTCGATGAGATTAGGAATAACTAAATAACGTGAGCGAATTCCTAGCAATATTAATAAGTTTTACTATTAGAAGAACCAGAATTACGTCTTTTATGATATACGCCTAACTTTTACATAGTTACTTATGTAATCATACACATAAAAAATGTGTTATGTAGTAACTTTGAACTGTTTGCCGTGATATCTTAAAAACAATCTCTTGTTAGAAGCCAAAAACACATAATTCTATCGATAATCAAATGAGAATACATTTTTCGTCACATCAAACGTAAATAATCAATGCATTTTTCGTTTATAATCTTAAATGTGTAAGTTCCATTTACATTTATCTTTAATTAAAATACCATTCACAGGCGGCCGGTATCTTAAAACAAAGAGGGAGTTGAAAAATATTTTAGTAGGTATCGGAATCTATGGGTGCGTTCAGAAGAATGCCCTAATTAAATTAATCGTTGGCGATTTTGATAAGGCGGGTGAAAAACGTTCGGCTTGTTTTGACATTAATGAGAATATATGGTTTTCGTTTAACAGGTTTCTAAGCGTTTCCTTGAAGGTTGTTAGAATGACTACATTTGGTTGTGAACTATTGAAATTTTAGTTTTAAAAGCCAGATGTGTCACGTACAAGATTATTCACAGTTTTTATTTATTAATCACCGTCCTGATGTCATTGTGTGATTATTTAATTGCTCAAGAATCTGGTTATTGTGGTTTTGTATTAGTTAGTAGGTGATATTTAACCTACATGGAACTCTTAAAGTGAGAGAGAGACTGCACGAGTTAAGTAAATTCGCATCAATGTCAGCTTTCTGCCATTTTTCCAATTTTCATTGGGGTCGGCGTAATGGGTTTTGACTCATTTCTTTTACAGGACTAAGACTGCAAAGGCCGGGGCTGGGGTCCTGTGAGGAGAAGAAGAGGCCACTAGGACAGAAGTACCTGCTGGACAAATAGGCATCAATGTTTATGTATTGTATATTTATTGAATGTATTTTATACTTTTTCGAAAAAGTGACAATAGTTTTTTGACCAAACAATCAATCCTGATTACGTGGTAAACGCGGTCGTCTGTTGGTAGAGACCAGTTGGACTGTTCTGATACGAGCAAAAATCACCTGTGTACTTACACCTTCTATAAACATATTTACTAGTTTATATATTTTTGTGTTTTACTACTCTATTATTATTAAATTTAGTATTATGTTGATATTTAAACTTTAAAAGTTTAAATAAATAGTGTCCGTTAATTGTAATTACGTGCGTAGATATTCCCTTCACGTGTAACAAATTTCCTTTAGATGAAGTTTTATTAAACACTGAATATTATTATATTACAGACGTTAAGTCAACGCATCTGTGTAACCTTATTGACGGGTGTACGTTTACAAAGTCACAATTTCTGTTGCGTTAAATACATGAAGCAATTTCTGGGCTCTCGCGGGTGCAATTCACGAGAATAGTTTGTTACCTTAGATCGTACCTTCGTGGAAAATATGGCTACACAAGAAAGTCTCAGCAGATATTCCACGTAAAGAATCCTTACTCCAACAGAAGTGTAATAAGGATGGAATTACATTTTTTGTAAATTATGGTAGAAAAATTAAAACGACTTCTAGTGCAGTCGGTAGAGCAAATGTGATGGTTATGAGTCTGCACAATTACGTTTTTGGTACGAATCGATCGGGAACAACCCATAGAATAATATGTAGGGGTTGCGCAGTGATTCGTATGGTAGGTTTCCGTGAAAATTCAAAAATTGCAAAACTTTAATCAGTCAGTTACTCTGGTTCTGTTAAAGATAATCAAGCTCAACCAGGGTCAAAATCTTTACTTTGGATCTTTTTTTGTACCTAGCGGACCGCGGACGAGAAATTTTTATCCTACTGGAATTGGAAGCCCCACTCGATTTCCAATCTAATACAATAAACAATCTTAATGTAATCCTTCTTCATCTTAGCTTGCAGAATAATTCATAAAAGTTTTTCTATTATGAAGTATTATGAAGTTTATAAATTTGTATACTCATCAACTGTTCTGGTTTAGAAAGCCAAGACTCACTGCATTTTTCCTGGCCTTTTTGTGCTGTAAACTACTCACGTATCCACACTTGGATACAACCAGTCTTAAGAGTAGTCTCTTCTAGTAGACGGTATTTTTATTACTTTCTAAGTTTACGTAAATATTGAGTGGTTTATTTCAGATGCTAAGATTGCCATTAAACGAGAAGACCTTGTACTGCGATCCCATAGTGCCACTTTAATAGTTTACGAAAAGGTAGTTTATTAAACAGTCGCGACAAGTCTTTTTATAGATGGAAATACCGGTTGTCGTTGGGGTCGATTTAATTTAAATTTCGCAGATGTGTAACCTTGAAACCTAGTAACGATACTACTATACTATTGATTAATTTTGTTAAGTAAACATGTATTCAAAGCCAGTAGCAGTGTTTTGAAAGCGGGTTATTATTAAACTAGGCTCGAATAAAAGCTTTTGTTCTTGTTATACATATAACTTTAAATGCAAACTTTGCATTGGTAACTGCGATACGTTAATAGTTAAATTTATTTGGTTTCATCAATAACGTTATACAAAAAAGTAAAACGAGTAAAAAGCTTTTGTTCTTGTTATACATATAACTTTATATGCAAACTTTGTTAAAGTAAAAAAGTCAATAAACCTTTGTAAAGTAAAAAAAGTAAAGAGTAAAACGGGTTAGTTTAAAAAAAAATGGTGATAATTTATGGTCCAAGTACATACTAGTCAATAAACGAGAGTTATTTGTTTTTAAAATGCAGTATTAAGATCATAAAAGTTATTGTTACATACAGCAAAATATATTTATATTTTGCTATATTATTGTTTACTGATATATTTTTTACATATTAACGCACCTTGACCCACTATTAGATCAAACTAAGGACTTAATCATATCTTTTGGTAAGCAACAATTATGTTAAGATTATATGCTCTGCTTAGGCTTTGATTATTCCAGCTTAAATAATTGCATTTAGCAGTTGGTTTATATTCATAGTGCAAAAATTGACTTCGTATCTTCCGTTCCCAGGTTAAAAAATTTAAATATTACATTTTATTACAATTTATTTTATACCGTTGACTGACCCGTTACAATTATTCTTCAGATATCAAAATAATTGTTGAAATCTCGATTCTCTTATGTATTATTGATGACATGCTCATAATTATTTTACATAAAAACTTAAACAATTTAAGTCCAATATTACAACAAGTCTTTTGCAGCGTTCTAAGAAACATTAAGACTTGAAAACAACACTATACCCAAAGACGGACGGTCGAAGTCCGTGGGTGGGTTAACAATTACTTGTTCGGTGGCCTCTCTCAGTACTGTCAGCTATAATTGCGATATTTTCGTTTATTAAAAATGCATACCGCTCGTCACATGATGACGAAACCGATGAATAAACGTTCAACGCCCCCGGTACCCGGTTTCTGATGAGAGTAATTAAAAAAATTCGCGTCGTATTTCGGCCATGAGCAATCCGTATTAAGAGCAATTGAGCTGATGGGCGGAATTGGATACGCTTGATTAGTTAAGACGTACGAAATAGGACATGGCGTAAGATCGTAGAGCTCAGCTGGCTGATGATTGAATTTGTTTTAAGTGACTTGTTCTGTGTTAGTTTTGTGAACGTTAAACCAGTTACGTTGATTATTTTATTCAGATTTGTCTGACTTAATTCCAATAGTGAACCCACATTGATCGACAACCAGATTATATATCACTATATGTAGATAGTATATATAATACTTCAGCTCAAGAAGACATTGTTAATTATATTTTTGGTCGTTGGTGACAAAATAATTCATTATTAAATTAAACTTTTCAATATATGTATTTTGTATATACTAGTTGTTTTGCCTTTTTACTGCCTTAAAAATTTAGTTTAAGTATATTAAATGGAACCAACTACAACCATACGATGCCAAAAATTTTACAATAATTGCCAAGAGTTGTAGAATACATGCGACGTCTTCTCTGACTTGATAATCGGGTGACAAGTTACTTTCTCACCACCATCTGACCATCAACAGCTATATATATTACGGCTTGGCCGAACAAAACCGTGTCCGCTGCTTTTGAACGAAAGACAGCGAATTTCCAATCCTGGCAATTACCTTCAGAGGCAAAGACGTCGACGAGGCAAGTCTCAAAGCAAAGAGGCGTTTACCTTTCTGCAGCCAAGGGTACACCGCACCTGATATTTTTATTCACTATCTTTGTTATGCAAATAGTATTAATAACAAGTTATAGATGAAGGTTGCATATAAAACATTCAATACAGATACTATAAACTATATTACTATTGAGATTAAACGTAATAGCATTTAATAGACTATATAAGTATTGCATTTTGTTTGTAATTTGGATCACCAGGTAATACAGTTGTGCCTGAACACAACAGCTTTTTAAATCCTGCCATGTATACAGTTAACGAGCTCTAAGAGTGTTTGGTATACTTAATTTTTTGTTTTTAACAAACGAGATGGAAAACATTAATTGAATCTTGTTTTTTAAACAGTTTTGTTTTAGTAATAGTATTATTTATTGTGGATCATATTTAGGTACATAATACAGATGTTATATTATTAGTTAAATTAAGTTATATCAAAATAACACAGAAATTGTAAACAGGCAATAATAATGTAAAAGTAGAGAATACTGAACACATCATGATTGAGATACAGAGTAATGGAGCAGAGATTTATCAGATAAGTATCTAATACTTTACTGTCTAATAACATTTATTTATTAACAGGTCATGAAGTTTCTTTTTAAACATGGTTATTTCTTTAACTATTTTCATCATCAACCCAGGTTAGTTTGCAGCAAGCTAGTGGTCTAGTAGAGTGCAGCATTGACAGCCAGCATACACAACTGTCTTCCTTAGTCCTTTGGTTTTTAGGTCGGTAATTGAAGTCAGATAAAAACAGACATATACGAGTCTGATTCGTGTGCTAAGGGTTTCGTAAGCAAACAAACTTGTATGTAGATAGTACGTCCTACTCGGGAATCAATTCCAGACCAACTTATCTTTATATGTAGTTCTAAAAATACTCTGCTATACATCGATTTAGGACAAAGTCCTCTTTCCAACCACAAAATATAAGTTTGTTATCACCAAAACTATTTGTTTTATGTGATATAACTACAAATTTACGACTTTTTGATTTTTTCTTTACTAGTGCTGTCAGACCCTGCTTCTTACCATATTTCATGATTCTATTCTTGATTATTTTTACAGTTTTATGGGACCGCAGACATAAGTATTTGGTATTAATTTCAACGTAATACGTCCACGGGTTCCTAAGAAAAAGGGTCTTAACAGACAGACATACAGACGGACAACAAATTGATCCCATAATGGTTCCTTTTTTCCTTTTGAGGATCGGAACCCTAAAAACAAATCATTCGACTACTTTAGGCGCTAACTCTACGCTAATTTGTTTACTAATCAATGATTTAATCAACAATAACACATAAATATATCTAAACCTAAAAATTTTCACCAAAACTTTAGATTTAACGTGTTTCTTATCTGTAGATAAAAAGTTTTGACTATTATCATCAAAATAAGCTGACAAACGTAGGAATAATTTCATTCGTTAGAATTTAAGTTTCAAAAATGTTGCTTCTATCTGCCGTTTAAGATAATTTTAAATAAACTGTCAAAATAAAAGATGCAGTTAAGATATCATAAAAAAAACAGTTATATTACACCATTCCAATCGTCTTGATTCAGCCTACGCATTTTTCTTCCTACCACCTCGTCAGGTGGCTCGCCAGTACTCTTGTGTGCGGAACTGATCGTCCAACAGTTTAATAAAGCTTTATTCTCAACTAACAGCGCAACGCGGTTTCACCGGCGTAAGTCCGGATCCCGTGGGAATATCGGGATAAAAAGTAGCCTATGCGTTAATCCAGCTCTCCAGCTATCTACTTACCCAGTTTCATCGCAATCGGTTCGGTGGTTTTTGCGTGAAAGAGTAACAAACATCTATCCATCCATCCATCCATCCAAACTTTAACATTTATAATACTAGTGGGATGGGAACGGAACTTTGTCATTACCCACATTAATATTATAACTATATGTGACTAGTTTTATGGTTCAACTAAAAACAAAACATCCAAATAAGGGTTCAGAGTTAATAAACCTCAGCCTAGAGAAAAGGTATAGCTAGCCTGATGTTATTAAACGGACAACGACGGGTTTTCAAGTCATTACCCGGCAGCAATAGGCAGAAGAGCTTACAAATTGTCGCGTCAGCATGTAGCGCGCCCGATTTGATTGATGACGATGAAATCAGTAATTTTATCTCAATACCAACTGAAGTGAAAATCTAGCCCCACAAAGGCTTCCGTTTCATCATCTTTTTTTTTAATGAGATTCGTAAATTTAGGCTCTGTGATGGAATAATCAAAAAGTAATTTTAAATTCGTACTGGCTTTTGTCGATGACGTGTTCATATTTGATGAGCGATTAGAGTGTGTAGTTCTAAATAAAGTTATTTAGAATGAGATCGTCTGAATTATTAAGTATAGTACTTTTGGGCTGTCGATATAGTCGTAACACCCACTTAAAAGACGACATACATAAGACTTTTTAATTTTGTACAATATACGTCATGATTTTTTTTTTTTTGAGAACGGAATAAGATTACCTACCTATGGTAGTTTTTGAACGTTTTTAAGATCTGGCTTCCAAGAAACTAATCAGAAAATGTTTTGTACTTATATGCCTGTCGCGTAGAAGGTAAGATAGTTTATTAGGTCTGCACAGCATTTAGCCGTAAGTTTATTTATAGGATGTTGGTTGACTCTCAACTCTTTGTAGAGAATACAATTTATTTATCAAAATATTAAACTTTTTCTCATTTTCCAGAAGCTATACTCGTAAGTTACTTCGTCAAAAACCATAATTTTACCCAAATAGGTTGGTAATAAACATACGTGGTTGAAGTATTTACTGCTCGATTCAAAATTTCCTAATTTGTATTCCGCAAGTTCACACAGAATGCCTCGTCAGCGATTTTTTCGCACTTCGTTTTTTGAACATGAATTACTTCAAATTGAAATCAGATTTTAATCAGACCATTAATAAAAACACGACTACATTTCCTAAATGTATAATTGCAAGGTATTATTAATTCATCACATTACTTCATTGCTACGGAAACTGGTCTTTAGCTTTCTTCGTCAGCTTTCAACAGGATATTCTAATATAATTATGAATACGTATGGGAATTAACGCGACCATGCAATGGGTATTTATGTGGTTAGGATATAGGATATATTAGTAAAATTTATTCTTATTTTTTTAAGTTTGATGCCCATACGCCTATTATAATACATATACGTCTAGACCCTATATTATACAAAAATATATTTTATATAAGGCTTATCCCGCACAGCAGATTTCTGCCCGAGGAAGCACATCCAGCCTTCAGGTTTCATCACAGGGTCGGTAAAGCGCAACTCACGCCACTGGTGTTGACGGACTCTGTGCTTATTTGCCAAATAAGGTTGTAGTGCAAAGTGTATTTATTGCATATAAATAAAACTAAAGCACCAGGTAAGGTGTTTAAACCATTTTGTCTCTATACCCTAATTTGTCAAAGTCAATGTAATCCAAAAAAATATATATTTATTCAGAAACACGAAGTATAAACATAATGTTGAGAGTGGGATGGGTAATATTCCATTTAGTAGAGCATATTTTACTTTTTATAACATAAGTATTTAATATTTTTGTATAAATATGACTAACATTTAAGACGATAAACCTTTTCCAAAACACCATTACCTTCTGTAAGAAACGATGATAGGGGATCATCGTTTCTTAGAGAAGGTAAAGGTGACAACAGAATAGTTATAATACCTATTGATTATAACGCTAATTAGGTTAAATCAGGGTTGTCATACTCTGGATATCTTAATAAAAGCTGTTCCTGAATCCCTCTTATTTAAGGCGCAATACGGCACACCGTGTGGTTTTAGTCGGTTCGATTCCGACACACCGCGCCACCGAAAACCCCGGTGGGGTGACGGCCCGAGGGGGTTTCTACACGTACAAAAAAAAAAAAAAAAACTCCGGATGTCTTAATAAAAGCTATTCCTGGATCCCTCCTATTTTATGCATAGTATAGCACATCGTGTGTTTTTAGTAGATTCGATTTCGATACACAGCCCCATCGAAAACCCCGGTGGGGTGACGGCCCGAGGAGGGATTTAGTTCTGTAATATTTGTTGAATTTCTGAACCAGACGTCAGCATATAGCTGACTAACTAGTAAAAAACTTGACTCTCATAAATTTACTGATACCAATTGTGATGCCACTAAGTTATACTAACTACCAGCCATACTCCAAATCATTAATAGGTACTCTGTAGTTTGAGTTGACTCACGGTTACCTATATATATTAAAAGTTATCTTCAAATCATATTTCAAATCCTGTTAATAAATATTCACGATGCAAAGACTTTCAAGAGACATCAAGTATGGACTTCAAAAACTTTTTGATATATGGAAAGTGATTCTAAAATGTGTCATGTCAGGTTCTAAACAATTTTTAACAAAAAACCGAGTGTATCTTCTATATTTTCAGGTTTAAATGCAACAAACTCACAACAATAAACACTATTATGATCTAAACTTCTCGCTACACAATTAATTAACACGAGAAACGCTGAGGTCAGCGCTGCGCCTGTCCAGTTTGCATAGTACTTGTTGTATTTGAGGTTCATTTACATTTCTTAACAATCATATCGCTGGTTTGCGAGAATTGCGACGTAATTTAAAATTCAGTCGAATTGAACTAAGTATGCCAAACGATCATAAATCTTTAATATTTTATTTTATTCTATATTATATTTGAGACAAAACACTCTAGTGGATATCACAAATTCATTGACATTCTCTAAAATCAATAATTTTTAGTTCCGTCGCTATTCTCGCAAACCAGCGATATTATTATTCGTATGGCACATGATTGTTTTGAAAATTGCTTGAAATATCCTTCTTCAAATATTGATTTCAGAGATACCCGATTTTCGTGTACGTAGCAGCCCTATTCCATAAGTGATCCAAATCCACTAATACATTATCATAATCCTGTAAATGAGGTACCTAGCTATTAAAGTGGTGTTATTCCGATATTCGTGGTGTTAAATTGTGAATTCTGTGCTATCAAATCTCATCACAATATAATCCAGAAATTTAATACTAATTTACGATCAATAAATATATTTATAATGGCTTAGTCGCGACGTCTCTATGGAGTCATTGGGATGTCGTTTAAGGTAGTTTTACACTGTGGTAATAAATGCAGCTATTTGTTGAAATCTGGAATTTTGTATTTCTGACGTCGTCGTTGACTGTAGTGTCCTTTATAACATACGATGCTAGTTTGCTTTATGTATTAACAGTAGACTGTAGTTTTTAAGTATTCTGATTAAACTGAAGATATGCATTATAATTGGCAGAATTACAGGTGATTCAGACAGGAATTTCATCATTCTTCATTAATTTTAAAATCTCAATTCAATAAGAGATTTAAAAGCTTTAAAACAGTGAAACTTGCTAAACTGCTTTTTGCGATATAGTACATGTATTTTTTTTTGTCGCCCATGGGTACCTGCAACTCAAGAGTCACAAGTGCGTGGTCAAGGTGGGAGGAGGAGAGGGGGAGAAGGGATGGAGGGGATAAGGGAGAGAGGGAAGGGTTAGGGCCTGCGGGAACCTCACTCACTCGGCGAAACACAACTAAATCGTTGCTATGAGGCCGGTTTTCTGTGAGGCCATGGTATTACTCCGGTACCGACTGGAACTGGACACTGGAACCAAACTCGATTCCTCAAACTTACATAAGACACATGATATGAAAATGAGATTTGGACTGGCTTCTATAACCTATATTTATTTTATTACGTACCTGGTGGAGTTTTAATTCACAACCACGTGTTGGCAAATGTGACGCCTCAGCTGTTCTCAAATTATTTGAACATCTTAATGCTTCCTACATAGCTACTATTGTCACAATTTGTCTTAAATTTGTTCAACTTATATCAGCTGGATACGATGCTGATATTAAGTATAATATATGATAAATGAGCTTCACTATGGACAGCCCCTTACAGCGGTTCGTTTCTTTAGTTGTGCAGCTGAAGTTGACAGTAACCTGTCTTTTAAGATGCGCGTGTGGGCCATAACTAGTATTTTATGATTTCCGATGATAGAATCGATATATTTTTTCTGTCATAAAAAATATTTCGTACAAATTGTTTTAAAATGACCCACTTTTTTAAACGAGTGTGATTGACCTGGTTTGAAAGAGGCATAAAACATGTGGTATAATTAGGACATTTTTAGTATAGTAAGTAATAATGACCTAGTTTTAGAACCAGATTAGTTGCAGGAAATGGGTAATAACTATTGAAGTTTAAGTCTCATTTATCTGGCGACTATCTTAGTTTTGAGGTTGATAAGTATTTACGCGTCATTTAAAGTTCTGTATAGTTAAAGTAAAAATGTGCGATTAATACGGTATCTTATTTCTTTATCCCACTAATATTATAAATGCGAAAGTTTGGATGGAAAAACCCCTGAACCGATTGCGATGAAACTTGGTATGTAGATAGCTGGAGACCTGGATTAACGTATACTTTTTATCCCGATATTCCCAAGGGATAGTGTAGCTGTGGGGCGCTGCTAGTTTTGATATATTTCTTCTATTTAAGATACGTAAATCCTAAACTTAAATTCATTAACTAAGAAAAGGACTATGTAATTTTAGGAAATCCAGTCATTCATCTCATATCATTGGATCGATAATATACACTGTGTTTATCGTGGCAAAAACACATCATCGCATTTTATTTCTCCAACAAGCGGAGGAACCGTCAACTATTTATTTAAATTACTATTTTTGCCCGACGACGGCCTAGCCAAAAGGAGGGGTTATGATTTTATCGGTCAATGAAAATAAAAAAATACACACACTATATTTAATACAAATTAAGAAACAACTTAGGTGTTGATTGCTATCATGTTCTTTTGAGTATGTCTGATTCTGTATGCGGATTGAAGTCTGAAGAAAATGCCTACAGCATTAAGCCCACCTTCTGCATGTGCAAGACGTGTAAAATAAATAAATAAGTCTAAAGAATAATAATAACAATCGAAACAGAAATTCCTGAAATCTATTTAATTAGGATAAACATAGGAAATGGAACAATATCATTGGTGCTGCGAATATTTATAGGCATCAATAATCACTTACTATCAGGCAAGCTGTGTACTTTGTTTACCGCCTTTTTCACAACACATGCATACAAATTCCGAAAACATTCAACAAAAATAAACACATAACATATTTTCATGAAATATATTCAAAACTTGTCGACCACAAACTCGTGTAACAACAACTAACAAGTACAGACAAACTAAGCACAATCAATATTCCAAGTCGCGGTTCTGTCAAGTCGATAACGAAGTCGAGTTTCCGTGTTCGCGTCGATCTATGCCAACTGATAAGCCAACAGCAAACAGGCAAGTAACCGTATCGGACAACGAACCCGTTTGTGTTTGCAAGTATTGGAATAAAGTTTTGTAACTGCAAATCATACCTACATATCTAATTTTAAATATCGAATCCGCAGTCACCGTATACTGAAGGGCCAACAAACACTGGTGACTATTTACTAAAACAGTGGCTCCGCTACAATTATCTCTTAGGCACTGAGAAACACTTTTAAACTCGAAGTTTTGAGAAGTTTGAGTGTATGTATAGAATAATCTAGTCAGTGTTGGCATAACATTGGTTTCTTGCTATAACATTGTTTTAATACATTCTATAATTTTTGATATCAAGTAGTATCGCTGTGGTAAAAAATTGCAGGGAGGCGATAGAGGGGTTTTTGTGAATACTAGTCTAGATCCTTTGTAACGTGTTTATTAGAGTGGGTGAGACTTAACACCCTGGGAATGTTTCGAATTGAAATCGAATTCTGTGAGGAGAAACTCAAAATAATTAAGTAGGATTCGAAAGATTTTCTGGATCAGATGTTAACAGATTTGCTGATTAGTATTAAACATAAAACTAATAAAGTCGTATTTAAAAGCTGTATCTGCAATTACCGAGATCACTTTCACTGTGTATTTTTCTCCTTTAAGGCTTTATCAATATTCAATATCTTTATTTCATAAAATTGATCATCAATTATTCAAAATCGTCAATTTAAAAAAATGATTAACACACACATAATCACCTCAAAAATAGTTTGCTTTGTCAAGTGTAAAATTATTAAAGAAAAAAAATGGATAACATACCACCATATCTGCCTGTTTCGATCTATAACCGCCGTTTCCAAATGGTTGAGCCTTGTGAGAAGAAATCGCGCAAACAAACTCACGGCCACTCTTTAAAAAAAACCAGACAGTTTTAACAATATTCAGTCAATTTTATTTCATAATTTTGTTGTGTGCTATTATGTTTTTAAAATTAAAAGTAAATAAACTAATAAAAAATTAATGTATGTCAACATTCACTATAACTTAACAAACATTTAATACACTACATACATATATTTCAACAATATTCTGACGATAGAGAAGGAAAAAAAAGTTTAAACAGAAATTTTAATATAAACTTGAGGTTATCCCGAGTCTGTCCTCCGAATTTGTTATCACGAACGAATCAATATAAACCTAATACATTTAAATCTTTAAGCTTTTAGAATATTTAATGTAACTAAACATGGTCTTTCATTAATCAATACATTCATCAATGCCTTGTTTAAGACTTAACAATTTATTTATACGGTAGCAAATTAATACTAAGATGTGAATACAATTATTAGCATATGTACATTCAGTGTGGTATAGGCTACCAACTCTGGGTGTTCGTTCAAGTTAAAGTATGTTAATGGTATTAAAAAAACTAAATAATGATCTTAACACTTTTCTAAACATACACAATTGTAAAAGCATCGCTTCTCACACTCGAACAAGTAGGGTAGAGTGTGATTACTATTCTAAACCTAATTCAGTTACTTTTTGTGAAGTGAAAACTTCTTTAGCGGCGTTGTGCACTTTTTGGGATTTGTAAAATATGTTAAACTCACGTCAGGACACGTGACCCTGATCGAAAATTCGTAAGACGGAGCCGAGTTTCTTATATTTAAAAAAAAATTACATTCGAAATTCAAACATTTATGAGCGGCCAGGAGCGCAGAACTTCTAGTGTACTCTGTGTATACATTTAGATATGTTATTACCTACTTTTTATATTTAACCTAATTATATATATACAGATGTGTGTGTGTATATGTCTATGAAAATACATTGTGAAGTTATGTTTTCACTTCTGACGTGCAGTCCTACGACTGACTGCTTTTTTTATGAGATACGAACAAACGAGCAGACGGTCACCTGATGGTAAATGACTACCGCCGCTCATGGGCGCCTGCAACTCAAGAGCCACAAGTGCGTTGCCGGCCTTTAAGGTAAGGAGTAGGGGAAGGGGGGAGAGGGGTCGAGCGAAGGGTTCCGGTAATCACACTCACACTGCGAAAAACAATGAAATCATTCCTTCACTGCCGGTTTTCTGTGAGGCCGTGGTATCACTCCGGTCGAGCCGGCCGTGCCGAAGCGTGGCTCTCCCACGAACAAAATTGTGTTGTCAACTATTGTTATTTATTTAGGTATATTGGTTTTAATTCCAGACTCCGGCACTTAAACATATAATAAAAACATATATTATTCTTGACTGAAATCCAGGGCCTAAGCAGTGGGCCATCGAAGCAGTTTTCGATTCTTCGCCATTTTGACTTGCGGTTGTGCAGTTGAGGTAGTGCATTCGACTGGAACGCCAGAGTTCGCGGATTCGATTCCTTCTCAAGGCAAACATTTGTGTGCATCATATGACTGTTAGCATTAATCTGTGTTTTTTTGTATATAAAATGTAAGAATTTACAAAAAAAGGATATAAGTACGTATACTTATCCATAATCTGGAAGCCATAATACAAACCAAGCTTAGTTTGGTCGGAAATATACACGTGAGTAAAACCGTATACCTAATCATAAATTAAAAACACAAAATATGAAAATCCCTTCAACGAATATAAAAGAGCTGACGATCTTCAAATGGCTGAACAGATTTTCTCAAATTATATCTAAGAACACTTTCAATCAAGTCACCTTTCAAACAAAAAAAACCGCACTCAAATCGGTTCATCCGTTTGGGAGCTACGATGCCACAGACAGACACACAGACACGTCAAACTTCTAACACCCCTCTTTTTGCGTCGGGTGTTAATAAATATGAATACCACTTATGAAAGTTTTTATTCGAAAATCAAAAAAGAAATTATGAAGTACAGTAAACATAGGATTGTTAGAACTTGCATGAGAATACTCGTTGTGTTAAAACTCGCTCAGCCTCTGAGTTGTAACTGAGGTGATTAAGTGTTAAGATAATCAACCTCGCCCTATGAATGTCATGTAAGAACAAAAACCACATGAAAAATAAAAGAGATTATTTAAAACGTAGTCAGTGACATATCTCTACGTGCTTGTAGGAGCGGAACGGAATTAAAATGCGCGCAATCGTAGCAGCAGCGCCATCTGCGACGGGTCCTTTTCGTTTGTTTGTACATCAGTGCATTATCCCGTCCCGACGCGACGTATATACGAATGTGCGATGCGATGTTTTATTGAGAAAAAAAATGGCAGGAATTTTCTCATGCCTTTGAAAGTTTATATCAAATATATTATAACATTTTTATCTGAGTTTTAAACTCGTCACGTTTCGACCTGACATGCTCTAAATAAGATCGAAGTGAAACAAAAAAGGAGATTGTGTTTGTTGGGGAAGTTTTTCTCATTTGTTGCTAGAGGACTTTTTTAGAAAACACTAGCAACCCGCCCCGGCTTCGCATAGGTACAAATTATACACCAAAACCTTCCTCATGAATCACTCTGTCTAGTAGTGAAAATCGCATGAAAATCCGTTCAATAGTTTTTCAGTTTATCGCGAACAGACAGACAGACAGACACGGCGGGGACTTTGTTTTATAATATGTAGTGATTATATGTGTTTACATCCGCTGTAATTATTATATTTTTTGTTAACTGAAAGATTCTTTAACCTTTTAAAAACCTGATTTTAAATTAATAAGTTCTCTAAGTACGTCAGGCAATTCAGAGGTATGTAATACCTTTTTGTGATCGCGTTAATTCTCGTATAAATACATAATTATATTCTCTAAGTACATTCAGACAAACAGTATCTTGACTTAAAGAAACTTTTTGTTAGCTGATGCTCGAACAATTTCAAACATTCATTCATTATCTATCACAATCCATTTACCACTGTCCACTAACAATGAGGTATCATGTTGCATATCTGGACCGTAACAAACGAATGAGTACTCGTGGACGGCTAACAAATGGCTTAGATCGGGCTAATCGGCTGGTCTGCGTGGCCACAAGTCAAATGTAGAAAAGTGGCCGTCACGCTATCCGCTCGTAATAGGCCGGTTCAGTGTTGATGTATGCAGATTTCTAGATGAGTCATACTCAATACTAAAATGTAAGAAAATTATTGTTAAAAAGTCTAAATAATTATTTTTTAAGACAGTCAATCCACCCGTGACCACGATCCGTGCAATTCGGTCGAAACGTAGGGTAAACAAAAAGGTACCTTGTACCTTATTAACATTATGGCTATTAACTCCCGAGTTATAAGTCTAGTATGTCTAAAGTCAAAAAAGATTAAACTCATTAATTATTTTTGTCAAAAATCTAATATTATACTAACTTTTAAACTTTCGCGTTCCATGATATAATAATTATGTATTTATACGAGAATTAACGCGATCACGATCAGCGATCAGGCAATTCAGAGGTATGTAATACCTTTTCGTGATCGCGTTAATTCCCGTATAAATACATAACTAATATTATACATTTAGGAGAAGCTGATGATTGTTCAGCAGGACGTACGTACCACGGCTAAGATGCTAGTGATATTAAACAAAAATATTCAATACATGTTTTGTATTCCAATGTGAGATAATTTGACAAATACCTAAAATAATTTAATATCAATATTTAAAAAGAACTGACCTTAAACGTTTTTTAGGTTACATGTAGCCAATACTTTTTTTTTTTAAAGACAACTCCCGCATTAGGAATTACTCCTGTGTCGCGGGGGACTTTACAAACAGAAACAACGGACACAAAGAACCCACCCAGACTCAGGTGGGAATCGAACCCACAACCTATAAGCATAGCGGTCAGGGTCATTAACCACTAGACCAACAAGCCAGACACTTACCGATTATAAATTACTTAAAAAGAAGCAATTCATTTTCACCGTCACACTCAATATGTTTTACCGATCATGGTCAGCTTGCGTGTGAGTGTGTATTGAAAATAGTGTAATTTGTCCTTGCAATCAATATCATAAATGAAACGGTGCTGGCGGTAACCTATTGCCTAAAGATAGATCCCATCTAATAAGTATTCCACTGTTCTATGAACCCTATTCCTAGTAGGTACAGCGTTTCAATTAGTTTCAAGGGTTAAGAAAAATGATACTAATGAGTGGTGCACATTTTTAGTAGATAACTAATAAAAAAACTTTACGGTTATCGCTCAAATACCTGTTATTCTTTCAATTTACTTCTAAGACCCATTTGATTTTGATATATTTTAGTCATAGTTAAAAGTTTGTAGATTAAGTAATTTACTAGGTAAAGTAATTGCTTCAATCTCAGTGAACAATTACTAATATGAAAGAACCGAGCTCGATATTGTGTCGATTTGGTTTTTAGTATGGAAAAAAATATTCTTCTCACCTTCCTATTATTCCTTCTATTTGAACTAGGTGTCATTTTATTCATCAATTTCTTTTTTCTTTTTATATAAATTGTCTGAAGTGAACGTGAAACCATAAAACGCCAATAAGGATAACCAAATATGATAATTTTTCTTTTTATCTAAATAAAAAGAGGTCAGAGCCCTTTGTTCTTTAAAGTAGTTTAAAAGATTTCTACGAATTAATTACATTTTTTTTTATTGGAAAGATTACTAGTAACGTGGGTCATATATTACTAGTAATCTCGTTAACCCCTCCAGCTAAGCTTAACGCTTGTAAAATAATACGGTACGGCTTTGTTACATGCTTCTCTATATACTAACAAAGATTTATAATAACAAAGATACTACAACATGGCTTTTGCCTGCATGCTGCCTTTTATAGCCCTCAAAATCAGGTCTGCGTTAACGATGAACATTAATATCACTTGGCAACTTTCCAAAAGCAGGCTTTAATCACTACTATTTCTCTAATTCTGTAACATTCCCCATTCAGTTGTCCCAAAATGGTGCCGCTAGCTGTAATTAAGATTTCTTTAACTTGATTACAGAATTTAAGTGTTGTATATGCAAATCTCAACATTCTGTTCAGATAATGTTTCCATTTTTGCTAGGTATGATATTTACGATAAGTAGTTGATTATAAATTAGTTTATGCACTGTTATTTTACGCGAAGATATTATTGTGGGAGAGCCATGCTTCGGCACGTATGGGCCGGCTCGACCGGAGTGATACCACGGCTTCACAAAAAACCAGCAGTGAAGCAATGCTTTATTGCTTTTCGCCGAGTGAGTGAGGTTACCGGAGACCCTAACTCTTCCCCTCTCTTCCATTCTTCCCTCCCCCCTCCCCCTCTTCCACCCTTCTCTCCACCCATCCCCCCTTCCCCTACTTACACACACACCTTAAAGACCGGCAACGCACTTGTGACTCTTGAGTTGCAGGTTACCATCAGGTGACCCGTCTGCTCCTTTGCCCCTTACACCATAAAAAAAAAGCACATAAAGTCGCTTATTTGGATGGACAACAAATCTGTTTAGTTTTAAACTAAAGTTTAAAAAAAGAAGAATGACCTTTGAATGTGTCCGATTTTGGAGTTAGTTCGTTCTTGCAGTTTCATTTATGCATACTCATGATAATAAACGTCTCAAAATATTTTTATACGGATTGTATCTGACAATGCGATACTTAAAGGGCATAACTTTACAGGGCAGTTACATTAAGAATTTTTGAAAAAAAAAACATCTGTTTAAAAGTTATGACCTTTTGAATTTCCAGGTATTGTCACCTCTGGTTGAATGTAAAGTTAAAGATTTTAAATCAATTTAAAGTAGCAGCTAGTATACATAAGTTACGTTATTGACTAATACATCATTACCTTTTCCAGTGCAATTATTTTTCTGTTTAAATTGTTTCAAAATTATTATATTTTTACCGTACATGGTACTTGTATAGGGATAATTTTCATTATATGATTCAACATGTAAGTTTTTGGTACCATTTAGCGACTATATTTCTGAATTTAAATTTCTAAATTTAAAAAAAAATGCTAATCTTTTCAAAGCCGTACATTTCATCTACTGTTTTTTTATCCAAAACAATTAAGATTCAACATGTAAGTTTTGGTACCATTTAGCGACTTTATTTCTGCGGTGGTTCGGAGAGGGTCTACTCGTATTTATCAGTCGCTATTTATCGTAACGAGTTCGCGCTTTCCAGGAAGCTATGCACGTGCCCTCTAAGTGCCGCATCTATTTTGCTTTTAGTTTCCCAAGATATATAAATCAGAGTGCATTTATTAAGTGTAAAATTTAATACATGTGCTGATCATAAAACTCTGGATGGTTTAGCGCTATAAAACTTTGTTATTATAAAATTCTCAACTGGGTTTCCTCAAAATATTGCTTTAGCGTTGCATAGTTCCGATATTAATAATGTTATATCAGTTAACTATAAGAACAGAAAGATTTTCGAAAATGATTTCATAATTATTTAATAGGTATGACATACCTACATCTTTTGTTTTTTTTCCCTATTATTATTATTAATCGTTGGTTTCCACTCAAGCTGTCCTTGGTAGAGCACTTAAGCACAATCAGGAGAAAACAGGAAGGACCTTTGAAGATATTTTGATTCAATTATCTTAATTTTTTTGTTTACTAGCTATTGACTTGCTTTAGTGAGATGAATAAAAAAGTTAAAAAATGAAAAATATTGGTTGTCTGTAAAGTCGGTTTACGGACGATAATTTTATGTTATAACGTCATAAGAAAACACAATATTTTTAAAACTCTGGTTAAAAACATTAATTTTTAATTTTCAAATATTATTTACAATTTTAGCAAATTTAATTTTAATAGTTTGGTTAAATTTAATGACGAACATTCTGAAATCAAATCAATGTCAATAAACGAACACTTAGGCCGATCGTGCCTCTCTATCGCTTATTCCGCGCTCTCGCTTGCACGCTCGGCTCAGGCGGAACGTGACAGTGAGTCATGCTTTTTCGTGCGTGCAGCCGGCTTTCATCGATTTATAAGACGTTATCACGTCAAAAAAAGTAAATAACATTGTCGTTGTTTAAGTAAAAATTATATGTCGAATTTTGGGTTCTGTCTGCATAGTTCTACCATTCAGGTCTACTAGTAGAACTAAACGGAAAAAAATACATTTAGGCTACTAGTTAATGTCCATGCACTACTTCAATACATCTATATTATTACGTAGCAGTACAAATAACACGAAGACATTAAGTAAGGTTAACAGGAAATGATTTAATCGAAAGTACGTGCAATAATCTCTCAATTTAATCGAATCTTCCATGCGTTAATACCTATTGCAGTAAAAGTTGAATAAAACTCATTTCGCTCGCGATTGGTTCGCAGGAATAACTATTTCCCCGCAAGTAAATATTATTTCGATTTATACTTCATTTAGGACACGTTCTTTCAAAGAAATGTAGTTCGATGCCTGCTCGAGTTAATGGCAAATTGATTTTCTTCGAGGTATCAGCTCGTTACAAATAGTGTATCAAGGATTGTTATGACAACCTATTTCGTGCGGGGCGTCAAATATTTGAATGCAAAGGAGTCTCGGGATCTATTCAGACAGTGAAAATATTTGTAAGGATATTTTCATGCTCAATGTGTAGGTATTTACCAATAAAATAGGTATATAAGTATGTTCTAGAGCCCATAGTACAAGCGATGCATAGATAGATAGATGTACTCTTTATTGTACACAAACAAATACGTTACAATACTTTAATTATTTCTAATTACTAGCTAATGTTATGTACAATTGGCGACTTTATCGCAATTTGCGATCTCTTCCAGGCAACCATTGGATGGATAGAGAAAACATAGGTGAAAAGAGTTAGAGCATAGTTTCGATCCAGATGGCGCTGTTTATATGCCACAGAAAATTGTAATTATTATTTTCGATACGCGCGTAAGTTTGGCAACGCGAAGACAAAACCGCTGTTCCAATGTATGTATGCATCTAAAATCACTTTTGTAAATCGTACTACGTGGTTTGCAACATATAAGCCATTGGCAGACTTTATCAATAACTGACCTTTTTTTTTTTTTTTTTTGTGCGTGTGGAAACCCCCTCGGGCCGTCACCCCGCCGGGGTTTTCGGCGGGGTGGTGTGTCGGAATCGAACCGACTAAAACCACACGGTGTGCCGTACTGCGCCTTAAGTAGGAGGGATCCGGGAACAGCTTTATTAAGACATCCGGACCCCCCCTAGCGCCTGCCCGCTAAGCGCGGGCACCACCTCCGGGTAACAACCTCTCAATTAGGCAACGTCCAGGCACACGCGGACGCCACCTCCTCGCGGGGGGCCACTACAGCGGGTGAAGGGGAAAACCCGTCCCATCCCCCCGCGGCCACACTCAGGGCGGCATGAGGCGCTGGTACGCGCGCCTCCGCCGCCCGGTTCGCCGGCGGCGAATTAAGTCCGAGTGGAGATCGTCCTCCCGGACCCGTTCCGCCGCCTCCTTCTGCAAGATAACGTCCTCACAGAAGGTCGCGACCGCGGTAAAATTCCTGTCGCTACCGGCCATGGAGCGTATGATGGCCGGTAGCGAGAGATCCCCTCCGATGACTGCAGTGAGGGCCCGACGCTGCGTTGCCCAGGCGGAGCAAACTGCCAGCGTGTGCTGAGCCGAGTCCTCACTGCAGTCGCAGTGGTGACAGGCGGGACTCAGTTCCCTCCTAGCGACCGAGTGCAGGTACTTCCCGAAGCAGCCGTGCCCGGAAAGGACCTGCGTCAGTCGGAAGGAAAGGGTCCCGTGCTGCCGCCCTGCCCACTCGACGATGACCGGCTGGAGCGCCTCCACGGCGGCAAAGCCAGCACGTGGAGCCTCCAGCCGGGACGACCAACGAGCCATGGTGGCTCGGCGAGCGGCCTCACGCCATTCGCGTACCTCTTCGGGCGGGGGCCGACTGCCGCTTCCCGCCCGGAACTCAGCCGTTCGCCGATATACTTCGGCGAGCACTTCCGCCTCCAAATCCCACGGGGGAGTCCCAGCCAACGCGCACGCCGCCTCCGTCGACACGGTGCGGTATCCGCGTATGGCTCTAACCGCCATAACCCTCTGAGGGCGCCAGAGGCGCGCCCTATTCTGGGCGGTCAGAGCCTCCGCCCACACCGGTGCACCGTACAGTGCCATTGACCGGACAACCCCCGTATACAGCCGTCTCGTAGCTATGCTGGGTCCGCCCAAATTGGGCAAGAGTCGCCCAAGGGCGGACGCAGCGCCGACCAGCTTTGGAGCAAGCTGTAGGAAGTGCTCGTCGAAGCGCCACCTACCGTCGAGGATCAGGCCCAGATATTTTATGTGGGCCTGAACCGGTACGAGGACCGAGTTAACCTCGATAGAGGCGCCAGGGGGTGGACCACGACGGGGCCCATGAAATAAAAGGGCCTCCGTCTTATCCAAGGCCACCCGCAATCCAAGCGCCTCGATGCGCCCGACCACCAGAGAGACTCCCCTGGTGGCCAGGCGCGCCGCCTCCTGAAAGTTCACCCCCCGGGCTGTGACCAAAGTGTCATCGGCGTAACAGATTACGCCGAGCCCGGGAGGGAAGTCGCCTCGAAGGGCCCAGTCGTACCCCATGTTCCACAGGAGTGGTCCAAGGACAGACCCCTGCGGAACACCGCACGACATGGGCCGACGACTTAAAACTCCATCTCGGTCCTCGTACATGACGGTACGCTCCTCTAAATAGTCTGCCACTAGCCGCCTCAGGTACCCTGGCACTCCGTGATACTGGAGTGCTTCCCTGATGCAGCTGAATGGCAGACTATTAAACGCGTTGGCGATGTCCAACGACACCGCCAACAGCACGCCGCCACAGCTCACTACCTCTTCGGTCACGGCCCTCAGGCGCAACACAGCACCGATCGTCGAACGCCCCGCTCGAAAACCGAATTGGGCGTCCGACAAATCGGGGCCGACCTCGCACAGGTGTCGGACGATGCGGGCAGAGAGGACCCTCTCAAATAATTTACCCGCCTCGTCCAGCAACACGATGGGCCTGTAGGCCGCGACCGAGTCGGTAGGCCGTCCCGGCTTCCTTAAAAGGACCAGCTTCCCGGTCTTCCAGCAGTCAGGGAAGCGCCCGGACGCCAAGGAAGCGTCGAACACCTCCCTGAGGCGGTCGGACATGTGGTCGAGGGCAAGGGCCAACACTCGGGCAGGGATCCCGTCTGGCCCAGGGGCGGTTTTCTTGGAACGAATCCGTAGAACAGCCGCCCCTAACTCCGCCTCCGTGACGGGCGGAACACCATCCTCCTCGTTCTCCCCGTCATCTCCGGCCAAGGGGGCCATCGACGGGGATCAATAACTGACCTAACCTGACCTGACTATGAACACAATTTCAATAAAACTTTTACTTTATAGAGAATATCCGTATCTCCTGGTTTACCCTATAAATACTATATACTGATCTCACGTGTACATTTATAGAAAGAGCTTTTTGCTATAGAGTGGAAGTTACTAAGCTTTTTTTCCAAAATATTCAAAAATCGCCTATCGCATTGACATGAACGGAATCGAACTTAAACTATGCCGTCACCTGTCTCTTAACTTTGTCATTTTTAGGATTCCGTATCCAATGGTTGCTAACGGAACCCTATTACTAAACCTCTGCTGTCCGTCTGTCTCTCAGCGGGCTGTATCTCATCTACCGTAATTGCCGCCATAATAACAAATAATAAAAACAAAATGAATTTGAAAATTAAAGGGTTCTCCCATGCAAGAAACGTATTTTTTTGTGAAAAGTGAAAACTTCTTTAGCGGCGTTGTGCAATTTTTGGGATGGGTAAAAAATGTTAAATAAATGTTAATGTGACGTTTTAAGTTCGTCGTTTCGTTTAAGTTTTCACTTCTGTCGGCAGTCCCATGACTGCCAATTTTTTTCAAAAGGTAGATACTTGAAATGTTCACAGAGTGTATATTACTACAATCATCATCTTCTTGCTGTTTTCCGTTTTTATTTGGAGTCGTCATAATGTGTTCTTGTGTCTTCTTCCATTCGTTTTTATCATTCGTCAGTTCACTACCTACTCCCTTTCTAGCCATATCCTCTTTTAGCAATCTATCTTTTGTTTGGTCGTCCTCCACTCTTATATCCGTCAACTCCCATACATAATACTCTCTTCACCATATTTTGCCCATCCCTCCGCATCATATGTCATTACCACGATAATCTCTTGCTCCTCGAATTTTCATCCACTGGCGCTACTTTCAGGTTCCCTCTAATATATTAACTCTTCACTTTGTCCATCCTAGTCACACCACACATCCATCTCAACATTCGCATTTTAGCTACATGCAGGTAAACATTTCCATCCATGCAGGACGATAAGTCTGATGATTCTCTTATAATTTATTCCATTCAGTTTAATAGGGTATTGGTAAAAATATTTACATATTGTCATAGCGCCTTCTTTGGTTCTTAGAGTATTTAAAAAGTATTCAAATAGTGTTAAATTTTGTACGATGGTACTTGCACTTCGCACTTGCCCAGTTTATTTGTTGTTATTACCAACAAGCGGTATCGGTTTACTTTATACATTAATGATGGACGATACGGCCACAGAATTGTTGTGAAGCAAGTCAAGCAGAATGAATAATATACACATCTACAGGTCTAAGTTATGATAGTGTTGTTGGATCCGACTTTTAACATCCTGTAATAAATCGTGTCATTCAATCACATGTCTCTTACCAAGCTGGATCGAGCTCTCTGCAACTTCAGTTTTTTTTGTTTCATATGTATCACGTTACTACATTCGCTTTTTCTTTTGTCTACTTAACCATAGCACTTTTAAACCTTTTAGGCATGTTTAAACCAACTTATATTTCAAATTTAATATAAATACATAAATCATAATTGTTTATATGTAAATAGCTTACGTCGTAATGTACTTTATCACCATTTTATACATTTTTGTATGATTTAAGGATCAAATCTCACTGTTACTCTTTATGTACTTAACTTGACCATTTCTAAATCACCCTAAGGTGGACTAGTAGAAAACCCCTAAGCATTAAGTAAATATAAAAAAAAAGAAATTATTTTAAATTTACCCCGAAAAATATATTCTAATAACATGAATAATTGTGCAGCTCGAAGATATTTTTTTCTGACGATTAGTATTTCTATCCCTTATCTTGTTTTCTTGATTCCAAAGGACAGGATGTGTGTAGGGTACGTAACATCCTTATTTGTGAACCAAATGTAACTCAATGAAGAAAAGTCAGCCTTTATGTTGCAAAAATAGCTAATCAAAATAGAGTGACCTTATTTAGACGCATTTAAGTTATTTTTAGGGCTAGATTTAGTGGACTCTTAATTTCATTCATCATAACATTAGTTTTATCCAACAAAGGTACGTACGCATACAACCTGCCTGATGGAGAACGGTTAACGTAGTCTAGAGTATATTTCCAGATCTCTCCTTTTTTAGGCGTAGTATGGCACACCGTGTGCTTTTAGTCGGTGCGATTTCAACACACCGCCCCACCGATAACCCGGGCCATCGTCCGCACCCGTCCACATGCACAAAAATAAGTTTGGGTATATAACCTCTTATCAACGTTTGTATCACTAAAATCGAATTACAAATTAAAAATGAGCATTTAAATTTTTATGATGACCGCATCAGGCAGCCCGTATGCTGTTTGGTACCTTTGAGGAGTAAAAACAAAAAATAATCACGACATCGTGTCATAAGGAAAAGGAAAACATGCAATAAGTTATGTTGGACTCTTAACTCGCCCCAGGAATTTAACATGATGTTATTACGGATGTGAGCTTCATTACGGTGGATATGTTCTACCATCCACGTTACTTGTGTTTACAGGTAAGGCTTTTAGGGACTTATGTAGATAGCCTAAAATGACGACGAGTTCCAGAATTGGGAACACTACTTACCATGGAACTCTCTGCTAATAGTGCTGTTTGTGAAGAAACGCGGTGTTGCATGCCTCCAACGCAAAGGGTGGATCCTTCGACCAGGGTTGGTGATCATGCCTGGCGGACCGCGGACCAACGGTTGCTGTTGTGTGAAGTTGTATGCATACTAATCGGCGCGCGAATTTTCATTACGCGATGCAGGATCAGTAGTTGCTACGTAGTTCGTAAGTGGAAGTCGTAACATCACTCCCCTCCAAGACTGAAAGGAAAATAAAATTGTACCACTTCTGTACTAAAATATCACCCAACCTATCAGATTAAATAGAAAGTTCGAAGACCTGTTTCACTGACTTATGTTTTAAAATAAATTCTATTGTCATTATATAAACGGGCCTGTTGGTCTAGTATAGTTGTTAGTGGTTCTGCCTGCTGACTCAGATGAGCCAGCCTCGTGGGTTGATTCCCACCCAGGACAACTAATTGTGAGATGAGCACAGTCATTTGTGTGTTTGTCTGGGTGTAATTTATCTATAATATGTATGTATTTAGAAATATACAAGTATGTTTACTCTGGTTACCATAGTACAGGCTCTGCCTAGTTAGGGTTCAGACGGCCGTGTGGTTCCTCAAGGTCTTAATTTATATTATTACTAGCAACCCGCCCCGGCTTCGCACGGGTACAAATTATATACCAAAACCTTCCTCATGAATCACTTTGTCTATTAGTGAAAACCGCATGAAAATCTGTTGAGTGGTTTTTCAGTTTATCGCGAATAGACAGACAGACGCGTCGGGGGACTTTGTTTTATAATATGTAGTGATGATACATTGAGTTTTACATTACATCAAACGTTTTCGCAATTGACACCGTTTATTCATTTGTTAAAAATATATTGGGAAACGGTAAATGAATAAGCTTTAAACAAGTTTAAACTTGTAAATTATCTTAATGCTGGGTAAAATAACGATGCTTACTTTTGAGTTTTCGACGTATCGCAAACAATCTAGCAAATAAACTGTCAGCAACTTGAAACTCAAACTGAACCTGCATCGTCAAGATATTTGGGCTGCAAATTAAATTGGGTCGGATCTCATTAAGCCCATTTCCGAGGACAAAGATTAACTCGCCCTATGTGGAAAATCACTAACATAAACACCATTTAACGGGTTCGGCCCACTTTCCAGCCAATATTGGATTGCTCGTCTTGGAATTCATTCGATAGAAACCCAATAATTGTATAAAAACACTCGTCTACCCATGTAAACAAATCAATTAATCTATATTCAATATAATATATAAAGGATTACGAAAAAGGTTTCGGAACTTTTTTAATGAATCTCATAAGAAGGACAAAGCAAGATTAAGCTAAGTATTATTCTTAACAACAGATAGACTATACTATTATTTACTTATAAGACAATCATTAAAATTGACAAAATGAAAACAAGTACTACATATTTTTAATAATATAATATTTCTAAATCCATTTCAATTATCTCAAACAAAATTCCAAACCCAGTTCAACGAATGAGAAATATCCGTTACACAATATACCCTTTACCAACACATTGAGGTGGTATTCAATAAGCCCGCATGTACGGGAATAAGTACATTCAGTACATGGATTGGCGGGAGAGGGGCGAACTGGTGGGAACCGACAACACGTGTTCTCAGTGTTCCTTCCCATCTCTCCCCATGTGAACAAGATGCATGCTGCAGGTTATTGTTTAAAGGTTATGGAACTTGTCTTATTGTAGTATAATCATTTTACGAAGTGTTGGATGTGTTCAGCTCATTCTGACTCTGAAAATATAGATGTTGTTTTTATTAAATATTTATTTTCTAACTGGAAATGAAGAAGTAGATAATAAATTATAATAAGAAGTAGATAGTATATTAAGGTAATCTTGGTCAACGTCAATTCAAGAACACGACATTATAGTGACATTTTCAAATGAGAACCAAAAATCGATTGAAAATTAAAACTCGGGTTTTAGAACTTTTATACCCACAAGTAATAAACGACATTACAGTGGTATTTCCAAGTAAGAAGCAATAATAGGAAATTAATACTCGGATCTTAGAACTTTTATATTAAAGTGACATTTCCAAATAAGAAACTAAAATAGGAAATTAATACTCGGATCTTAGAGCTTTTATAGTAAGTAGTAAACGACATTAAAGCGGCATTTCCAAATAAGAAACAAAAATAGGAAATTAATACTCGGATTTTAAAACTTTTATAGTAAGTAGTAAACGACATTAAAGCGGCATTTCCAAATAAGAAACAAAAATAGGAAATTAATACTCGGATTTTAAAATCGGTCTGACACAAAGATAAATAAAAAGTTTTTATTAATGCAATGAACAGAAATATTTATTTTATTTCTACGACATTTTAAATGAAATTTAACAAACCACTTTCAGGCTCGAGAGATAAGAAAATTAGAAGCAGAAAATAAATGAAAAGACGTTTTGAGGTACTTGTGGAAAGAGTTTTATGATTAATGGACAACCTGACGTAAGAGGAACAAAAGACAGAAGAATAGCATTGTTGACATATAGAAGATGTTAGGCAAGCTTTGATTATGAATGCGATTAGAGAAAAGCTTAAAAATCTCAAATGTGATAAAAAAAAACCGGCCAAATACGAGTCGAACTCCCGTGGACAGATTTCCTTACGATGAATATGTACCTACCATGTTTTTTAAAATAAACTTAACATTGTAGTTGAAGAGTATGTTCTCTGTAAGTGTGTACGAGGGATTTACCATGTTATTAAAAGCCCATTTTCTGTATGTTTTAAATTTTAGGCTCAGGTCTTACTGAGATAAGTGTGGAAGATTGGTAAATTTTCATCTATTTTTTTAAATTAATTTCAAACTATTATCCTCAAATTATAAGATAAATAATTTGCCCCGAAAAGTGACCCTCATATTAAAAATACATTTATTTACGTTGCACAGCTGTGTTTGGGTCACAACAATTGATATGTTTACCAAATTTCAACTTAATCGGTCCAGTAGATTCGGAGCAAATTGACTGAGACAAAGGAACTGACAGAGGCAAGAGTGGTCCTATGAGGATTCAGTTTTTTAAATCGGACGTTCGCAAACCTAAAAAGTTTTGCTTTATTCTAATTGAAATGTAATATATAAAGAACAAATATTTTCTTAGAGAAGTTTTAAAAACATAAACCGATTTTAAGCATCAACACAAAACCGACGAAACAAACACGTGCTTGTTATCTACACCTTGTTATTTCCATTTCACGTGATTGTATGTGTTTTTGATACAAGGATTTAAATCAGTAGCGATATTGTAAAAACAAAGAGGAAAGCTGATCTGCCATACAAAAATATACCTGTTTAATTCTAAATAGAATTTGGACATTCTTCTTTAAAACTGTGATACAATAGTAAAATAAATAAAACAAAACGAGAAATAATTATTAAATAAAGAAAAAAGGCTTTCCTTTTTTCTTTATTTAATAATTATTTATTATATGCTTTCATAAGGGCCTGGTAATAAGAAATCTGGGTTATTAGGCAACAAAAAATACTTTTGATTAATAATATCCTTCTAAAGACAATGAGAAAGTATAAAAGGGGCCATAAAAGTGAAGTAGAGTTTCAAGAATTTCAATTATCTTTACAGTTATTCCCACCTGACAATCTTAATATAATCCAAGGCCAATAAAAACTTAGAAACACTCTTCCAGTGTATGATCCAAAGTCGCGTACAGGACAAGGGGTGATAGTTGCTGAACTCAATTTATGGGAGTTATTTCGGACGGTCGGACATTATCTAGTCCGGACGACCCGGACATTCGACACTGGTGCGGATAAATTGCCAATTTTGACTTACACCCCTTCCTGTCTCTGACATATTACCTACCTAATGTGATTTTAGCTGAATAATATTAAATTTTGTTGTCAATGTATGTATAAAACTAAATACTACATATATGTTTGTGATTTACGACAAATCATTGTACAGATTTAAATTATTTCAAAACACAACATTTTAGATTTTTTTTGTAGCTTTTTTCTGATAAGCCCAAGCTGTCTTGCAGTTATATCAACCATATCGATGATTGAGTTTGAAGACGCTGAAGGGGACCACCGTCGAAGGCTTTCTTGCAGCACTCAAATGCAAAATAAAGTGGCTGAAAAATACTTCCTTTTACCAACAACCATACTTCCATCATCACTTTCACACATCGCAGAGACTTTCCAATTTTACCTTACATTAAATAAGTTAATATATTATATATGTTAGCAAGATGTAAAAGTAACAATAGTTTATCGTCAATATTTACTGTGCCTGTGATTATAAAGTTCAAATAAAAAATTAATGTAGAATTCCTTACCCAATATCGTTTTATTAGACATTTAATGGTGCAGTAACAACTGAAGGCAACTTTACTTTGGGTCGTAATCTCGTACGACGATATACATACGGAAGGGTGTGTTGTGCGCAATAGGCGTAATTGCGATAGTAGCCGGGATGGGACTGAAGTAATTACGCCGTGATACCAGCTGAGAACATTTTATCTTATATTATACTTAAAGTAAACAGTAATATTGTTTCAATATTTTGGTTAAATGGCGAATGTCAACTATATAAATTGTATTAAAGACTTTTATGTTGAATAACACTGACACATTTCTGCAAATAACATTTAAAAAAAAAATTAATGAATTTTCAAAACCACAAGCTATGAAAATAATCAAAAGTTATTATTTGGCAAATTTTTCTAAGCTTATTTTATTATGCTTTAAGAAATTACGAGTTCAGGTTCACTGTCGATTCCTGGCAAAAAAAAACTGTAAAAATAACTTGATTTGATAGTCGAGGTTATACCTGATACACTCGTGGTCCTACAGAAAGTTGATACTTAGACTTATAAAAAAACAGCCTTTATCCCGCACTGACGTTCCATTTCGACCTTTTGAAGGCAATCCTGCAAGATTAACCTTATCTCTGAGGTGCCACCCACGATCCCAATACTTTTTGAGATCTTGAAATATGTTTTTGGAAATAGTCGAGCTACATATGATATTAAACGAGGGGTTTCTTTACGGTTAACGTATACCGTTGTGTTCTAGTGGCATTAAATTCGAATAAGTTTAGTATTTGGCTACTCTTGTAAGAGTTACCTCGATTTCAGACCCAATTTGTTAGCGGCTTACTCTGTGGAAAGACTACTATGCTGATGTTGGCACGACGTGTAGTGAAGCTTGTCAATAGTGAGGTTGCCCGGTGCTGCCATCTGCATAGCAATGAATATCTTTAACGGATAGCACGTCATTGGTATGCTGCAGGATCAGTGTTGAGGTCACGATGGAACCTTCCGGGATGGCAGCATTAAATTCCATGCAGCCGGAGCGTATGCCAATTAGTTGAAAGTATTTGTTGGATATGAAAATATTACATCAGAAAGTGCTTCAGATAGTTCGATTCTACGATAGTTTTACTGTATTTATCCTTTAGGGGATGAATACAGTAGAAAGCCTATGTGCTCATGGAAGCCTGTTGCTTCATTAAGGTTAACTATTAATGTTAGCGGATGTGTAAGTTACGGGAGAATCGCCATAGTATCCGTCTTTCAATAAGAGGTGTGCTTGAACCAGTCTTAAGAACTGCGTCGAGGAGATAAGGATAAGTAACACAGAACATCAAGACACTCAAGTATTCACTAGAACTACCAAGAATATTATAAGCAGATCACAAAATTCATTATGAAAAATAAACATTTCACGTAATAGTGTTTTGTTACTTCCTTGTCCTAAATTGACAAAATATGAAGAAGTATTAGAAATGATGTCAAGTGAACAAAATTTATACCATTCTTTATTTTACTAGTAGAATGCATTATATTAGACAAGGTACATTTCAGAGAATATCCAACCTGTTCTACACAGATAGCTACATTACTTATATACAATTGCCAAAAAGTCAAAGACAGCGAATACGCGAGACGGTTGCACGCTATAAAATAATACTATCATAAAATTGGCGGTGCCGGTTCTTAAGTTAGTGTTTAATAGCCGATTAAATTTCTTTAATGCTCGATCGGTTCAAGGGCCCGGTGGTCGAAGTATTATCAGAAATATGTAATACTATACGACCGTAACGTAAATGCATGTGACGAGAGTTGGTACCTGTTTTTGCTTTGGGCTATAATAAATAATTTTTGAAATAATTTTTGCTTCAAGATGTTTAAAAATATATGTTTTTATTTTGCGATATTAGTTTGACGTACGTAGACTGGACAGGGGATATGGTACCAACAATATCCGCTGATCGTGCCAAGTAAGTGATATTATATATCCGCAAACGCATTCGCAATTCGCATTCATATTAGCAAGAAAAGAAATGCGAATGTCTGATGAATGTGAATGGTAAACGAAAAAGAAAATAGATTATGTATGGATATGGAATGATAATACAACTGAAGAGCTTTTTTTAAATAAGAAAATGATAATGTAAGGCAAACTTAATTAGGAAATACTTTCTCTTTCAAAACAATATTGTTAATGAATGTCCATCCTTACTTTAAGAAATCTAAATTATAATAGTTTTGTGAGAAAGAACTTGAGAGGTCTTATCAAATTCTAATTCTTATATCTAATAAGCTTATTGTTACATATATACCTACATGATACATAGAGGTGTATAAAGAAGCCCACTGAAAACTCTTTCATAGCCCAAAACTTTTGGATGGACTTAACAAATATTCTCTGGCTACACAAGAAAGAATACCATATTTATTTCTATTAACCACCATAGAAGGGGCTTTTCTTGATTTTCAATATGTTTAGCAAACGTGCCATTATTTTTTTATAATGAAAACTTCAACAGGATTTGGACTTTAATTTTTAAATCTTCTTAACTTTCATTAGAATTTGTCATAATTTTCATAGTTTCCTACCCTGTTAAGGAACCTGGTTTATGACGCAAATGATTTGAACCAGAAGAAACGCCCACAGAAACGGTCTGGCGATATTGAAAATAACTTTTTAATGATATTGTCTACCATATATATATAAGAAACTACGTACTACTATACTATATATATCAGTACGCAGAATTTAAGAAAAGTTACCAATGATTTTATGTAACTTTGCAGCAGGCATGGATACCTTTCAGGCTCTCTACTAATACTACTCAATACGACACATTTTGTCGGTGTTCTGTCACAAGTGGGTCTATTGCAGGGGATATACCCTAAGATATATCTCCAGATGCGAGAGGCGCGCGCGGAACACGTCGTGCCACCGTCTCAGGCTTGCTTCTGCAAGGGCTACGGTCAGCCTGATCCGCCATGGAGGTCAAATATCATACTGCACTCCCGGCGCCTGGTGCGTCTTCTGCGGGATGGGAGAGTTCTTGTTTTCTCCCGTTCCGTTCCGTCGCCTCTTTGGTCAACATCACGTCCTCACAAAACGAGACGGTAGAATCCCACGCACTCTCACTTTGGGACAAACCCATGGTCTCTTGCGAGAGGTTTTCCACACCAATAACCATCGCGAGGTCGTATCATTACTGCGTCCACGCTAAGCACTCCACCAAAGTATGAAGTACAGTGTCCTCGACAGCGCGACAGCTTCCGCAGTGGTAGCATGCAGGCGCTGGCTCCCGGCCTATGCGACACAGGTACTTACCGAAGCAGCCGTGTCCGGTGAGTACCTGCGTCAACCGGTAGGAGAGGCTGCCATGTCACCCCTCCAGCCAATCCTCCATGATGGGTCTTACCGCCTGTCGGTTTACAATCTGGCAACCCTGGGGTCTTGGTCGATGACTAATCATTCCAATCTGTTTAATTAAATCTGAAATATTTTTATGACCTGACCTTTTTTTTGAAAATTTTAATTTGTACCTCGGATCAATAAAAACACATTTTATTTGAACACACACTGATTACACAAAATATTTATTAACATACATTTTAGTTACGTAGTTTTTCATACTTTTTCATATTATAATATTTTTAACTTCTGAACTATTAAAAACAATTGAATGATGAAAACTTAAACAACATAAAATCCAAATAAATTAACCAGAGTTTTCTTTACAAGGAGTTCTATTTAGACAGGTTCAAACGAGGGATATAATTTGTAGAGGCAGCTAATGCGACAAGGTTATTGTAAAAACAATTTGTAAATGCATAAATTTTCCATCACCATATATATGTGTACCGACCATAATCACGGATTTTGAGTTAGTGTTTTCGTTAACTTTTTAATGCTAATTGTTATTTAGTTATTGGTTAAAAATATAGAACTATTTATTAATTTCGTAATTCAAATTCCGAATTCTTCTTTTATTTTACAACATAACCCTACTTGTTCAGAATTAACATACTTATATTCAGTCCTACAGCTGACACTCTTTTATTATTTAACGTGAATGTTACGTAGACGATCAGAACACCTACCGAATAAAAGGTAAGCAAATAAAGCCCACGTCCAACATTTGCTACTGTCAGTACCGGTGACAGTTATTAGATGAAGAAAACAGCAATGGCAAAGAAAAGTGAATTCCGAAGCACCTATGAGCATAGACATAATAAAGAGCGACGCTTACCAGAAGTCAAACACGTACAAAGGTCGACAACAATTTTCGCATACAGAACATTGTTGGAAATTGAAAGGCTTACCGCGTTATATGAATACACCTAATATACAAATAAAATTGTATCTTATTTCATAGGAATAGAATTATATTTTCTTTAAGCGTGATGATACAAGCGAATAATAATACGGCACGCAAGAAGAATCTTAATAATGTAAAACATGGGGAATATGTTCTGGTCCTATCTTAACACTATGACGGCAATGGGGACAGTTTGACCTTTTCCAAACTTTTTACATTCGAAAACAATGTGGATACTGACCTGACAGTATATAATATAATATGCTATTAAGTAATGTGTGACAAAACATAGTACGAAAAGTATCAATGTCAAATCGATAGAAACAAATCGTCGTCATCGTAGAAAAACGACGGATTTGATTTTTATTAACTTTACAGGAGAGCACTTTAAAGTTTTCAAATAATGTTTTAAGTAATATTTTGAAAACTACTGTTTCTGTTAATGAAATCTGAAAATGAAACTGTGTGTATGAGCTTTGAAAAATGTTTTGTTTAATGATATACTTTATCAAAATATATATAATGTTTTCAGTAGGTTTATGTCAAAAACAAAAATCGCCAAGAAATCAAATCCGCCGTTTTTCTACGACTGCGACGAAATATTGGAACATAGTAACAATAATAATTAATTAACTAATGAACTATTTGAATTAATTAAACATCAATATTATTCATTATGTAAATATTAAGTAATTATAGCAAAAAATATCTAAAAGAAATATAAGATAATTATAATCGTAATGTGTTAGTATGGACGTCTGAATAATTTATTTTTTAGTTGTTTTTAATTTTAATCTTTGGTATACTTGCTTAGGGTGCTTTTAGCTATCGTTGATTCAAAATTATCTTCTATAGAATACAAAAAAATAGTGGCAGAGGCTACGTTCCATTTGGTTAGATGGAGCCCTCAGTAACCATTGCCGCTGATTGGTGATAGCAAACGTCAGATTCGATAAGAGTAACAGAGGTGAGAGTCAAAACCTGAATATGATCGTTCATAATTTTTTATCAAATTAAGTTCGTTAAGGTATGTAATTAATTTTATTAAACAAACTAGTCTCACATTAAAAAATAAAAGTGATGAGAGAGATACGAAATTCAGAATTCCAGCATACCTTAAACATGGTTTTAGATTAGATTGAATATTTTTTTTGTATGTAACATTGGACGTTTCGACGCGAAAAGAATATTAATGATTCGCCTGTAATTTCGAACTAATTTGACTAATTATCGCTCCATACAAATGTCCCTTAATTAACTTATAAATCGTATACTCAATACTCTTACTCTTCTTGCGAAATTATCTAGTTTTGAAATACTTTATTTCATTTAATCTAAGTATAACATATCTAAGTTTGATGCTATTTTATTTGATGACTACTTGTTAATACATTTGTTTTACCTAAACAAGTTGCCTAATGTACAGGTACACAGGATTTCATTAAATCCCCTACATTGGACGGTTAAATGTCAGAATTTAATCCAACGAAGACTGCTTAGTGTTATATTGCACGTAGTGTAAGCAATGCATTTTAATTTAACAAATCCTAGGAACAAAGACGCCGTTGTCTCGGATACCTCATAGTCCTTTCTCGTTCTATCTTTTACTTGTTCTCCAATATTCCGTTCGTACGGTGTACGCGACGGAGCAAAGAACAATATTAATTTTCTATACAACGCTTTAATGATATGGAATTTACAGGTCACCCCAGAATGATAAAAATATAGAGGGTCATTATATCAACTGATTTTACTGATCTTATGCGAGGTACATCTTAGTATTTTGACAATAGACCTATGATTCTTAACTTTATGATTTGTAAATATTTTTTGATAGATAACTATGCGACTGCCATGCCAGACTATTCTAAGCGTTTGCAGTCAACTCTTTGTTCCGTCAACTCCTTGTAGACCTCTAAAACAATCTTAGAAGTCTGTCGAGAATTATGGATTACATCGTAACCCACTTTATTGCAAAAGTATTCGTTGGATCTAAAAAGCATTCAATCTACGCATTCTCATCATCTATCTAAACATTTACGTAACATTTTTGATTAATAGACTAAATTACTATTTTTCATGACTATTAGGTATGTTCCTCCTTTAACCGCATCTGTTTGAACTTGAAATTCGATAAAAGCTTCATCTATAATCAAAGTTTTATCTCTTTTTACCCGAACTCTTAGACGTCAGAATAAAAAGTGGTCACATCATTGTCTTCACGTAGCAATCAATCTTCTGGCCATTAATTGATTAGATTAGAAACTAGTATTAAACCGATATCAAAACCACCCACACTCCAATTCTGAACCAATTTATCGGAACGCACCGACTTCCGAACGAACGAACTAGCTGATAATAACTTTAAGATTTCACGCTTTCCCTTGCTCATTTTTATTATTAATTTATTGTTTCATTCACTTTACTAAAAGTTCAATGAAGGTGACATTGTTTCTGAAGTATTCTGTCCGCTAAAAGAGTCAGCATTTATTGAATTAAGCATCTCTATATTTCCGTTGTTATATTCCACCAGGCATCGGTTATATCTTATGTTAACTGTTGCCGACGTTGATGTTGATGTCGATACAAATGGCGTGTGCCTTGAATTTGACTGATCATAAATCTACTGAAATTCGAGATTTGATCGACAATAAAAGGATTACCAATGACCAAGGAAAGTAGCGTGATAGGTTTAAGTTTACACAACACTTTGACAGATACCTTATTAGTAATACCTACTACTTTAACAATACCGGGGAATAAATAAAACTGGTTTTCCGGAAACTAGTGATATCCTTGACTGTAGTTTCATCCATTACTACTATATCTAATCTATTCAAAGAGACTACACTTCAACTCTTGCACAGAAAGTATGCACGTGCTGGTGTCTGGTGAAGTGGAAACTTTTTTTAATGACCAATGTAATGGTTTTATATAAATTCCTTAAATGATTGCAATACTTAAATATTATGCAAGAAGGATAAAAACTTATACATTAATAAAAATAAATATTTAATATTGAAAGAAGATAAGAATCGTCGTTTCCAAACCATTGGCCTAATCCATCAGCCACAGCAGAGATAACAAACAATTAAATTTATTTTACGCAAAATTAAGAAATAAAAACTCTGGACTGTAATTAAAATATCTTTGATTAATTTAATTATAACTAAAATATATAAAATACTATAACTAAAATATATAACTCATAAAAGACAGTATCATATTTTTTGTATTTTAAGTTATTTACCTATATGTTAGATTGAGGCACATAAACCAGTTTTGTGAAGAAACCAGTTGGATAATTATTATCAGCCCGGGTTGCTTAAAACCGTAACATACTGCCTATGTTTCACTTTAACAATCAACAAAAACATTTTAACATTTTATACAAATCAGTCTTAGAAAGCGATATTATTGGTGGATAGTGTTACCGCGTACTACACAGTCGGACTTAACCTTTAACCAAGTTTAACTTGGTTTGAAGTTAGTTTACCACCATCATCGTTCCTAGTAGCGCGGCCGCGCATCTATTTTAGATTTAGATTTAGAATATTTAAAATTCGCGAACTTTCTTCTTAAAAACTTGTCTTCAAAATATCAAAATATAAAGTTATGTTTATAAGTAAAGAGCAAACAGGAAATATATGCCACAGCCATTTCTTTCTTTAAAATTTTTACTCCATTTACATTTTCCTTGGAACTACCCAAGAAAAAATGTCTTTACAATATCCCGATGTAAGATCGTACCCATTGCAAAATAACTTTTAATGCTCTTATTTACACAACACAACGTAAATATTTTATAAATGTGTTATATCTATTTTGTAAATTTGTACACAAGCGTCAGAAAGTATTTTATAAATGTGTTATATCCATTTTGTAAATTTGTGTACAAGCATCAGAAAGTATGATGTGTACCCTGTAGAATGTAAACTAAGTTAGTCAAATTTATAAAAAAATCAAAAAAGTGTGTGTGTGCAATTCACACACGGCAGAAGTGAAACTTCAGAAAAGTAACCTACGAGAGAATGAGAAATAAAAAGTAAAATATAATATGAATGAAGTGAATCTAGGAAAATATTGTATTTAGACTTAGAAAAGTAATAAATAACCATTTTAGGTGACATCAACCAAGCCATGCTACCTAAAATGTTCACTTATTACTTTCTAACAAACACTGTTATTTACTTTGGCGTTTCATTAAGACTTTTCTTACAGAATACTCTCAAGTTTTAATTTAGTTCTTAATCCAACATCGAAGACAATGAAAGTGTTAATATACTAGTAAGTTTCTACACGTAAAAACAAATCATTTGTGTATATGTTTCTGTTTAATATTGAAAGCAAAACAAACAGTCCAACGCGGCTTTTATAATTTTTATAACCTATCATTATTGAATTAAATATTCGTTTTTATTAAAGTTGATATTATGCTATTGACATGCAAATTTAATTGGAATAACCTACAATTTAGAAATCAATATTTGTGAATAATAATAATGAATTAATATAAAAAAATAATGAATCAAAGCAAAATGATTTTGTGAACTCGGAATGCAGACGGCCTTCTTCCGTTAGGACGATGGGCCCTATCTATTACAATCAGGTAAGTGATCATTCAAGCGGAAGTTCTTCCAGCGCTCCTTGCCATCTGGTGGTCAGACTAGACAGGTATATATGTACTTCTATCCTCTTTTCACTTCCTCTTTGGCGTGCATAATCGCCTCAGAGCCGACAGCTCTTAGTGATAACGTTTATTAAAGTACCTTTCGTTTTAAGAGAAGACAAAATAACTCAACTTAGCATTAAAATTTATTCAACCAATTATCAAAAATAATGTTACAAACGAAAAACGTCAGTTCCGTAAACAAACAAACTTGTAAACGTCCATCTCGGGAATCAATTCTCAAAGACTTTTGCGGTTGCGATGTACGACAAAGTGAACAATCCAACCGCAAAATATACGTTTGTAATCACAAAAACTTTTTTTTTTTTAAATCCGAAAGCAATTTGTTGTTATATACAACAAATTGCTTTCGGATTTTTTTCTTCACTTGTGCTGTCAGACCTTGCTTCTTACCAAATTTCATGATTATATTAAATGGGAAGTACCCTATAGGTTTGCGACCCAAAATCTATAGGGTACTTCCGGTTGACCTAGAATTGTCAATTTTTGTTAAAAGCAAGGTCTTACAGCACAAGTAATAAAAAAATTCCGAAAATTAAAAAAGTTGAAAATTAAGGTAAATTTTGGTACTTACAAGTTTTCGCGAAAATCTAAATTTGCCCATATCTTTTTATCGTGTTGACTCAGGGCCTTGATTTGTATACACCTAATAGGTACTATAGACCTCAGTATCTGGTATAAATTTCAACTTGCTAGGTCCACCCGTTCCTGAGAAAATTAGTGGTGACACACGGACAGACAGACAGACGGACAAGAGAGTGATCTTATAAGGGTTCCTTTTTTACCTTTTGAGGTACGGAACCCTAAAAACTATAGCTACAACTGAGACCCCAGTAAATTGTGTAACACTTCCGTATAGCAGTTTCTTCATCAGATAATTCGCTAGTAAGAGCTCTATCAAAATTAAATATAATTATTTTCATCGACATAACACGCGAACCGCATTCAGACATTAGGTGGTAATAAATCTTTATGCAATAGTGTTTAAAAGCGAGAATACGAAACATACTCACAAGCAAACCAGTATTAGTCGTTTTTATATTCTGTTTCATATCACCTTTAATTAGTGCAGTAATCATTATAGTGATTTCTCACAGCTCATTGCTAACCGCAACCTCGATCTGTGATGAAGTCACGTAGCTTTAATTCTAGTCGATTTTATCAGGCAAACGAGGAGCCATTACAGCAAACAATATAGTAAACAAATAGTTTTACCAAGTATCTATACCTGAGACCGTATTGCAGTGTTGTAGTGATTGTTTTTAATTATTTATTTTCACTTGTAACTTAACTAACTAGCTATCTATGTAAATAAATTGAAAGTCAATTTAACCTACTTCTAGCTGTCGTATCGAAATGAAATTGTGTATGTATAATATGTAGTTTGAATGACAAAACTATGATTTGGCATCTTGGACCTGATGATGGAATCAGGAGGTGGATAGTGGAACTCTTCAGTATGTATTTGAGTTTTTGAAACATTTGTTGATCTCTATAATATTAGCTTCCATTCATTTTTTTATGTTATTCTTATTTGGTAGGATTTTTAACAGAAACATGGAAAAGCTGCTGCGAACACAACTAAATGAAAGAAAATAACAGAAGGATCTATGGTGAAAAGGGAATTCGTAAAAAATATTATTAATGTTGGTGGCGGTGAAAGTGATAATTCGGTTCGCCATTATAAGCTTTTTATGGACTACTCTATAATTATTACCTCTAATAGCAAGCGATCACTGTAGCTTGCAGACGCTTGCAATACCAATGCTCAATTGAGCGTTCCTAACGCTGTATAATATATTTTAAGGTAAGTTACGGTGTCGTACTGTACTATCTAGGACGAAGCGTGGCAAAGAGATAATTTCACAAATTGAACGTACGCTCAGGTAGCATAGCAAAGGACCGAGAGGGAATGGATTGGATTCCTTTGCTTCGTACAGCGTAGACCTCCGACATGAAACCACTTACTTACTAAGAAGATATAATATAGATATCAATGAAAATAAATCAAGTAAATAGTTCCTGGAGTATTAACAATAGTAAGTCTAATTACCTTTTCGTAATAATATCAAGATATTTCAAAGCTTTAGTTTGTAATTTTACTTTTTTGTTTAAACGAGTTAATTTCTCGAACTACCATTATTCTGATCGAATTTAAAAAATCTTTTTGTATTGGATAGAGTAATTGTTGAGAAAAGTTATAGGCTATGTAACATCACGCTACGAGCACCTTTAAGAGCGGAACATTGACCAAAACGTGGGTTAAACTATGGGGAACGCCTAGAAACTAATTATTAACTGTGAGACCTTGTTTCTCGCCAAATTTCATGCTCAAATCATTCATGCTAGGTCAAAGTGAACGTCTCTTAAGATTTACTTGCAAGAATGATTGATGCTTGATTTTGATACATCTCTAAGTGACTAGACATGTAAATAGGTATATGATAATAATTTCAATTTGATTTCCCCATGAATTCATGACAAAAAGAGACAAACACAGCCACCGTGCGATAAATATATATCGGTATTAAATTATAATGCAACTGAAGATATGCTAAACAAAACTCTTGAACCAATTGAACAACATCAGATAGGTATTAACGCGACCGATAACATTATTATGGTAAACAGACCTAAAGCGAAATTCAACTGTTGGCAAGAAAGCCTAGCCTTCTACATTCACCTGTCCTCCTTTAAACAGTACAGGTGTATAATCTGGTACTGTATCTCATATACTTTATCTAGGCGCGCGTCGACATGGATGCAAACTGCTGCAAAATTACCGGAGTCTAAGTAGCGGCTAGCAAGCCGCGGGCCATCGTGAGCGACCACGCCCGGCACGTTGGCGAATAAAATAAACAACCGGAATAGGCCCAATACACACTGTCAACAATGTATTATTATTTTTAATTACCTACTTATCCTGTTCCGTTTTTCATTACTTAGCACTGGTTACTGTGTACTGGCACTGGCGTAAAGCCTGTAATAAATATGATCTGTTTAAATTTATGTGTCGGAAAATCATACGTTGAGTAATAATTTTTTCTTTAGAATTTAAATGTCTAAATATTTATTACACACAGCAAACACAAGTATTAAAAATCAAAATATATCGAGAACTAATGGCTCGTTGGTCGTCCCGGCTGGCAGCTCCACGTGCTGGCTTTGCCGCCGTGGAGGCGCTCTAACGGGTCATCGGCCAGTCGGCAGGGTGGCAACACGGGACCCTTTCTTTCGCAGCATCAGATTTCACACAGTGAGAATATATTATTATTCAATTATGCACGTGTGAAAATGACTTTCACTTAAATACATAATACTTACTTATATATCTCTAAAACTAAAAACTAGCCCCCGGTACCCATTTGCATGTACAACAGCCACTAATTCGTTCAAAAACCCCACGATTGAAAAACATTTTCGTATTACGTCATCATTTATTTATGTAAACTTCCTTCAGATACATTGATTGAAGCGGACTTCATGCCGTAGGCATTTTCTACCAGTCAACCTTTGGGTTATACAGAGATGTGTAAATTTCATTTAATGTAGTCAAGTTCTACACGAGTTCTAGAAGTTCTTTAAATTTATAATTTACGATCATTGTAAGAAATTTAATATCATCCCTATTTATAAACTGTCACAGTGCAAGATATTGGTGTCAACTCTTTATAAGAGTGGATAGACTATGGTCCAACACGGAAGCCAACATGATCTGAATAAGATAGATAATAAAATCCAGAGCGAAACTAAAACTCATCTTTGACGGTAGCTTATGAATGTATTTGCATTATTACTTAGTACGTGTCAATGGAAAAGACTGATTTAGTTGAAAGTGATAAAATATTACTAGTAATACATATTATTAATATTATGCTCAGTGTGTATCATTCTTAATCGTCGCTGACGGAGAAGCGCGCGCGCCGCCGCCGGCCGCGCAGCTGCACCGTTTAACTCATGCGCAGCTTTGAGATTGCATTCACAAGATACCTATACCTGCGTGTATATTAAGCGATACCTATGTCTGCTTGTATTGTAAACACAAGCAGACAAAGGTGTTAATAAATAAAATCTCTTGTCACGACGATCTTCAGGAAAACTTATTTTTATACATTGTATGGATATTAAAGCCTTGAGTTTAAAATACTGCACGTACGCCAGTTAATCTGCTACTTCCTTTGAAGTGGTTAATATACTCTATTAGCTTAGTGAATAAATGTTGTAAGATACATATCTATGCTTACCTGAACAATTATTATCAAATGAATTTGTTAAACCAGATTTTTGACAAAGAAGATGTAAAATAAGCACTTCGTCCACTTGTTTGTGAGTCGTTACCGATTTACTCTCTGGTAACCATGGTACCCCGCAAAATTTATAAATATGTACTCGCGAGCAATTAGAAACATTAAAAGTACAACAATTCTTTGTCTCTTGTAGCATACGCTTAATTTAACCTCTTATTTTTATGTTCAATCTAAGTTATGTGCAGTAAATAAATCAATAACCTACAACCGATTCATTATCATACGTTCGTTATACCAGTTTATTGGCGAGAACAATCTGACGCATAAATCAATGTTAAATATGCACCTGAGCTTATTGTGCTAACTCGAAGTAACGGTTCGTATCCTATGACTTATTAGTCACTAACTGCTCTGACTAAAGGTCCCTAACCTTTACTAATTAGGCTTTAAATGAAAAATACTTATAAGCAGGTTTGAACCAAGTCTTTCAAGTTACCCGTTTATTAATAAAAACTCATAGGGTACTTGAAGCTGTCGATACCGGCTGTGATGAACACTTATGACAGTTGTTACAGAGAATGAATGACCTCGATTAAGCTGACAAGATGTCTAACCATAGACTATCGCTATTGTTTAGCTGAATTGTTACAGTTAGCCTTGTCAAGTTACTGTCGTTGTGTGATTCTTGTAATACTGCCAGACTATTTCCAAACGCTCTAAATGTTCTTAGATTAAAACCATAGTGAAAGAGTATTTAAAATTGGATAACAATCGTCATAGTAATCAGTGTTGCCAACCCTAATATAACAAATCTAACTTAAAAAAACAGTAGAAAACAGTAAGATGAGAATTTCAAAACATTAAATCTACTGTCTTAAACCTTTCATAGAGTTGATAAGTAGTAAATGCAAGTACTGTTAGAATTACCACAAATTATCTATAGTTAAACAATTATAAGGTTAAAATTAAATAATCAGTATTATTTATTTTTAATTAAAAATATTCATACAATAAAAAATCAAGACAGAAAACTTCTTTGTTACTTTAAGTCAAAGATTCGTTTGGTTTGACATGTTGTGATTTAGTGCATTTTAAACTTAGTTTAGAATTCGCATACAGGCATACGGATGGAATGGACTATCAAAAACAGTAGAAATTCAGACTAAAACAGAAAACAGGGATAACATAGTGAAAACAGTAAATCTACTGCTAAAACAGTACGGTTGATATATAGTGTGTGCGATAGTAATACATACACATGCATTGAGAACCTCCTACTTGATTAAGTAGTTAAAAAAACATATTATGTTGTTATTACTTCCATGCACGACGTTGAAAATAACCATCAAAGATTTATCAGCAGTTAAATGTATTAAATAGTGTAGTCTTAAAGAATGATGTTGGTAATCATTCATTTTTCTGTGGGGCCTGTTTTACAATACGTCACACTTCTACACGGCATGAAACCTTTACTTACTAGATTTACTTGTTCAAAAGCTGGAAAGCTGGAGTAAACAATGACTAGAATGTCTTATTTATGTGCCTAAAAGCGTGTAAGCATTCGAGAGAAAGGCTAACTACCACATACCGACGATTTATGTTTACTTAAGCCGTTATCTTTTGCCGACATTCTCTATATAGCCTCCTAACTAATAAAATTTTATACACCTAACGGAAACCCTTGTTATTCCTCCAATTGTCAAACACGAATCCAACAATAAATATCCTTCAAAAAACTACAGAATTGCATTGCGTCAGATGAGTGAATTTAAACTTAATTTTTAAATTACTTGCCGTAAGTTTTAGACCCAATGTCTTTGCAATAAGGTGGTATGAATGGTACAAGTAAGACTGTACAGGCACCTTGATGTTAGGTGCACGTAGGCGATGGTCACGAGCCCAGAATATAAAATAGTACTTGGCAATGTTACTTACCATAATAACAATCTGTGGTTTTGGGTAAACAAAAGGCGCACCGCTCGCTTTTAATAGTTGTTTTATAAATCTGACAGCTGCGTTGGAACTGTAGTTTCAGCAATAAATGTGGACAACGTTTTTAATGCTTAATTGGCAAAGAAGCATACAGTCGTCCTGAGTACTTTAACTATTAAATTATTACAAAAATTATATATTTAACTGTTTTGTCATGTCTTACACAAAGGAAGCTTCGAAAGATCGTCTCCTTACTAGGGTAATACTTCACCTATTACCCTAGTGAGTAAACGATCTTTCGAAGCTGTAGTAAGCCGTCATCAACCCCCCCCCCCCCACCCCCACCCCCTAGACGCTATTGTGTCCTAATTCCGAAACCCCGTCTCGTACCTGAGAATCTTCTTTCTTCTTTCAAAGAAGGAATAAACTTTCAAGCGTTTTTTGAATTTTCCAGAAAATGCTGAAACTTGTAGCAGAAAACGAGGATAGGCAAATTGTTTAACTTAGATCACATTTGTTTTATTAATTAGTCAGAGACAGCCACGTGTATCGAATACACTGAGTCCATAGCTGAACTAGCTTTTTATATAATAATGATTATTATATAAAATAAAAGCCATACTGATTACTAAGAATAATGACACAGAATTCGAAAATCGTGATTGGTGCATTCTTCATTGGTAATGTAAATTTATTCATAAATAAATATATTTTACTTCACCTATAACTTAATACTATTTAATCACATTTTTAATCATTAATCATATTAGGTTAGATTTACAGAGTGAGAAAATTATAGGTAGTTAAGAATATTAGTGATTAAAATATAGTAATTTAAAAAATATTAAATATTGACCGAAGAGAAGTATTCAGTAATAAAAATGAAAATAGTTCCGTCATGATTGCTACAACTAATAACCAAACTAAATATTTAAATCATAATAACGATTGTGATAAGAACAACAAAGTCTAAATTAGTTGCTATCAGAGTTAAATCATTAATATTCCTATAATCTCATTACGCATTCGTTAAATTTAACTTTTGATATTTGATATATTTTAACTATGTGATGAATTAAAAGGTACAATTTGCAAAAATATGGATACGCATTGTGTGAAAACTCGTTCACATTACTACCGCTCTGGAGACAATCACTAGACATATTCTTCACATATAAACTCTGGAGGGTGATTACTTAAATATTGGAATTGTACATTCAAAGCTAAGAGTAACATCGATTCGTTAAGTTGTTATAAATATATATTTTTTTTTATGTCATAGGGGGCAAACGAGCAGACGGGTCACCTGATGGTAAATGACTACCGCCGCCCATGAGCACCTGCAACTCAAGAGTCACAAGTGAGTTGCCAGCCTTTAAGGTGGGAGTAGGGGGAGGAGGAGGGGAGGCGGCAAGGATTAGGGCCTCCGGTAACCTCACTCACACGGCGAAAAGCAATGTAAGCAATGCTTCACTGCCGGTTTTCTGTGAGGCCGTGGTATCACTCCGGTCGAGCCAGCCCATACGTGCCGAAGCATGGCTCTCCCACGATAATACATATTATGTTAGGAGCCAAAACAGTACAAAAATATAACCCATTACGGGTCTGGTTTTCTAGTCGTTAGTGAGCCTGACTGCTGAGTCAGAGATGTGTTCGTTGTGTGATGAACACGATCATTTGTTCTGCGTATGGGTGTAATTTATCTAAAATATGTATGTATATGTATGTCTTACTAATATTAGCAAAGTTTGTGAGCATAGATGGATAGATGGATGTTTGTTACTGTTCACGCTCAAGCCGCAGGACGCTAGAGGGAAACAAGATATTTCCAACCTAACCGAACGCATATATACGGCGACGCGCACCCCACCCGTCGTTGGTACGTCGCATAAATTGTGTATCATAATAATCATAATCATTTATTTCTCACCATCACCATTATACATAGGTACATAAAAAAAGTGTGAATGTGTATAAACCAAATATTGTAAAGAAACTATAATTACAAGTATATTTCTAAACACACGTCGTCGAGTAATTATTTTTGATCCTGTACCCCGTCAAGTACCTACACATACACCATTGGCAGTACAAGCTCAAACAGTTACTCTTTCAAGCAAAAACGGCTCAACGGTTCTGGATGAAATTTGGGACAGAGTGTGGAATAGCACATTATATTATTTATCCCGGAAAAATTTATGGTTCATGTGCGATAGACTGCACCAAAATTTAACGAAGTCGTGGGCAACACCTAGTCATATAGTATACAGCTAATAATAAGTATAGCATAGTACTCTGTCTAGTTTGAGATTTATGTCGCAAATTATTATTATTCCATTGGAACAGGAGTTAAGCTAAGATGTAATACTATCTACTCCCGGTAATGTGTGTGACTCGTCGACTAGGGTACTCTTAAGACTTTGGCATATTTGTTGTTCTTTTTTAATTTGGAATAAAACGATACGAATAAATAAAAGTTCTTACTTAATTTCTACCTTCTGATTCTAAGCACTTTTGGCATCGATAACTCGGTAGGTATATAATGTAGATAAGTTATAGATATAGACATGCGCTTACCGAGGAGGGGGCAGGGAAGAGCAGCTTCTATAGCGAGCATTCTGAAAAACTCTGAGACATAAATATACTAATGGTAAACATACTAACAATTTGTCTAACCAAGGATGAACCCTTTCAATGTTTCAAACGCTTTCAGCGTCAACAAAACCGTCAGTACTGCTGTGATTCATTTTGATTTCAAAAACCAAGAGACCTATTAGCAGACAATTCCTCTTACAAACAGGTATACCTACCATAAAAATCATTATTATTGATTAAAATAGAAGTATCCATAAGTTTTTCTACGTCCTTATCGGATCAACGCTAATTAGGTTAATTAAAAACATTACCAAATGTATAAAAAGCGGTAATGGTTAGGCTATGAACAGTTATTATTGGAGCATTGGGTCCCACAATGACTTCCATCTGGCTACTGTTAGGAATTGCGATAGTCGCACAAGCGCATGTCGGTAAGTATACTCTCTTAATGTTTTCCCTACCGTATATTTTCAGTCGAATTTTTTTTTAACATTATTAAGATATTATGGCTTTTTATGTCTTTTTTTATCACTTTCATTTTTCTACTTGTTACGTATTATAAAAAGTTTCTTATAGACAGGGCCCCGTACCTACCTATAACAAATTTTTAACTTGTGGACCTATTTTTACTATCTTATCGTTTACATTTTTTTTTAATATGTTCTGTTATCATTGTTAAAAATTATTATAACTGGTTTTAAGTTATAAATGATTTTTTTTTTTTATGATATAGGGGGCAAACGAGCAGACGGGTCACCTGATGGTAAATGACTACCGCCGCCCATGGGTACTTGCAACTCGAGAGTCACAAGTGCGTTGCCGCCCTTAAAGTGGGAGTAGGAGAAGAGGGGGAGGGGGAAGAGTGGGAAGAGGGGAAGGACGGGAATAAGGGTGAGGGAAGGGTTAGGGCCTCCGGTGACCTCACTCACGCGGCGAAATGCAATGCAATCATTGCTTCACGGCCGGTTTTCTGTGAGGCCGTGGTATTGATCATCAAAAAACCCTGCTTGGTCGGTTTTTCCCCACAATAATTATGTACTTTTTTTTTACAATTACATGCATCTATGTCTTTTGTATGTATATAACTCTTTATTTACAAGTAAGTATACATTTTAAAAAAATGTATTTTCATGTTATTGCTCGGCTATCGGGTATCATACGCGTTGAACAATTCCAAAAGTATAAAACGTTTTAAAAACCGGGGAAAAAATCAGCCTTTTTAACAGTTTTGATTTAGAATATATACTCACTAGTAACTCACTAAGTTTTCCAAGCACCCCTCACCTATTGGATAGAAGTTTTTTAAAATATTGACAAATTTAGGTGGAGCCCGGGTTTCTTCTTATTTGTATTCTCTTGACAGACAAGGAGGCGCGTAGCATTGCAGCTTGTCTCTTGCTGATGCAAGAAGCGACCACCGGGCTTCAGTATTTTTTAAAACGACAGTGTTTGGTCCACGATTTTTTTTTGTAGATATTTTATACCATTTAATTAAATCTACCAAATCAATTAAACCTTTTTTTCCTAGCTGTCTGTGGGACAAAGAAGCAGCTGTGTCACTTCCGTTCCACATTGTGCCCCGTGAGCAGTTTTTCTAGCCAAGCGCCCCTAATTAATTAAAAATCGAATAAATTTTAGATTATAACCATTAAGAGCGTCGCATAAGATCAAAGATCTTAGTTTATAAAAGCTCAGATCTTGGATCATAATATTTTTCAAAAGATCACATAGATCGTTTGTGCTTTATTTGACTTGTTAAATATTTCTTTAACATTTCTAATGTATATATTTAAGAATGTATTCATAACACATAATTTAACTAATATCTCAAGTTACGTCTATTACCATTACGTGACTGAAAAGTAATCCCGATCTTCACAGTTTAAAGACAATAAAATAAATTAAATTGTGTTCAAATTGAAAAGAGCGGCTTCTTGTTCATCTCATATTTTATAGATTTTTTAGATTTCCTATTCTGTAAATTCTAGTAAAACACATAACTCTTGTCTAATTAGACTTCTTAACTAAACTGCATATGCTGCAGTGACCGTCCTAATGCACAAATAATGATGACAAGGCTAGAATTAAATACGACCGTTTATATTGCACAGAAACTAATATTTTTTGCCCTTCGTCACGAATGCGGGGTAGCGCCTAAAGGAACTACAACGACGTGTATTGCTGCAAGCTGCAAGCGGCTTTAAGTATATTTCATAAACTTTCTGTTTTCAGTGAAAAAAGGTCTCACTGATGACCCAGAAATTCCTGATCTGGAATGGCCCGACGAATACTCCCTAAAAGCGACGAGAATGTCGCTTACTGACAATGTAATCGAAAGCTATGAGATTTGGTAAGCAACTTGTTTCTATCTTTGAGTTCCAAATATATATTTTTTGTTATTGCATAAGGGGTAAATGAGCAGACGGGTCACCTGATGGTAAGTGTCAACCGCCGCCCATGGACACCCGCAACTCAAGAGTCACAAGTGCGTTAAACATTATTGAGTTAAAGATTACTTATTAATTATTCATTTACTTGCAATTTTAAGGAATTGCCACCTGTATCATTCTTAAATTGTTTATAAGATAAGTCTATTTTTTTTATAAGTACTCAAATTGATTAACTTGCTATTAAACCGAATTTATTATCGTGAGCTTGCAAGGTTAAACCCCCAATATTCTCCCTACACGAAACACCTCCTTAAATAGCCAGTAGTGAAAAACAAACTTAGTAGAGGACAGCCCCGGATCTTGAATTTTTTCGAGGCGGGGCAAAAACTGAAAAATGCCGCCCTTACTTACCCTATATATATTTTTTAAATACATGGACATATATATTTAAAACAAGATAGGACAGGATTGGATCTGAAATAAAACGTTAGATTAAAAATATTTATTGTATGGCACATTAAAATCACAATTTTACTTTTCGGGCCTCTTGTTCTGCAAACAAATCTATGACTTTGGCATAATTGATCTGTATAATAATAAGCAGTTTGATTTTCTACTGCCAATATTGCGAGACCCGATAAACGTTCCTCGCTCATCGACGAACGTAGATAATTTTTTAATAAGTTTTAGTTTCTAAAACTTCGCTCGCGGCATGCGAATGTAGTAGGAAGCGTACAGTATATTCGCAGAGCAATACAAATATTAGGAAAAGCATCCTGCAAATTATGCTTTTAGATTTGTTGCAAGAGATTGAATTTTTTTAATCTCAAAAATATTTAAAAATAGTTCAAAAATAGTTTAAATATAAAAATAATTATTATAAATGATGGATTTCGATGGCTAAAATAAATTTCACTGAATACTAATTTCCTGGACGCACCTTCCACCCGACGATAAGCTACACAGCGACAGCCGCGGTTCTTTTGATTTTAAGGCATACACATAATTAACGTAAACTAAAACGTAAACATTGGATCATTTTAAATAATGTAAACTTTAACTACAGACGTAAACGTCGAGTAAGACGTCTTGTACCTACTTACTTATCGATACTCAACTATGATGAATGTTATTGGGTAGAAAAAGTCTAATACACTAAGTACATCCTTTAGTTGTCCGAAATGAACAATTTTTATTTATATATTATTTTACTATACTGCGCTTTCAGTCATCGTAAAGTTGCGGTAATGCTGAGTAGTATATTCATTTGCCAAACTTGTATTTCCCGCCCTCTGAGTCTGCCGCCCGGGGCCCCGGCTTGCCCCCCCCCCCCCCCCCTAGATCCAGCACTAGTAGAGGAGGGGGAGGAACGTAGTGTGTGCTTGGACACAGATTGACACACACACAGGACACAGACACAGATGTACTACATAATAGCAAATACAACATACATCTCATCGCAACAGAATTAACCGCTACATATTATAAAACAAAGTCCCCTGCCGCGTCTGTCTGTCTGTTCGCGATAAACTGAAAAACTACTAAACGGATTTTCATGCGGTTTTCACTAATAGACAGATTGATTCATGAGGAAGGTTTAGGTGTATAATTTGTACCCGTGCAAAGCCGGGGCAGGTTGCTGGTATATTCATATGCATAGCTTGATCTGATCTGGTCAACTCCGGTGAAGTTCAATACATTTCAACATTTACTACTATCCGCTTCCTACTGGGCGTTACGTCACCGAGTCTCCGTCTCTCGTATCGGATCCGTGTCCAGGTCTTTTCTTCCTGAGGTCTAATTAATTGTCATTTCAAATTTGCAGGAAAACGGAGAAGTCCTCAAGGATAGACTATAATGAAGGCTATGTGAAGTCCATTGTGATTTCTGATGATACATATCGCTATGGTATCAAATACTCTGTAAGTATATTACCTACTTGTGTTTGTGTAGAGTACACTGGTATTGCTAACACTTGTCTTTCTTTCTACCTGCACAAGCAATTCGTGATGGTAATCGAGGGCATGTGTATAGTATGTGTGTGTACGTGTAAATAATTGAATAGTTACGCTTGTTTTCAGATTCATCCCGAAGCATCAAAATCGCAAGATGTCGACACAACATGCGCCGGTGCCATTGGAGATAAATATGATACGTTAGAACCAGAAACGATTTTACCAGATGAACCTTACAGTTACGAGGCTCTCGGTAAGAGACATTGCGTACTTTTTATGTTACTTCTACATTTAGTTGTGACCTTCTAAACATTGACGTAAAAAAATTAATAAATATAAAATTAAAATAATTATGTAATTAAAAGAAAAACTAACCTGAGTTTTATCTTTTCTAAAAGTTAAATGAGGAAAGGCAAAATAAGAAGTAGAAATATTTTTCCTTAATTTCGTTATTCCTTTAATTGTAAGGTATTTGTACCCCTCCCTTATTTTGTTAATTGAGTAGCAAAAGTAGACTATAAAATAGTAAACTGAGTTGTCTATCACTAATTTCAGTTTTTTTAATTAATAAAATAGACGCAATGATATGACAATAACACTAAAATTACAGGAAATGAAACTATTCACGACAAAGACTGTGTGAAGTTTACATATGATTCTACTGAGGATGGCACAGAAAAAAGGCGTACTATTTGGGCTACTTATGACAGCACTTCTGAATTATGGATCCCTGTCAGGTGAAGTATTTACCAGCAGTCGTGTATGATATACGACTAACTATAAATGCAATGTAAATTTCTAGTAGTCCTAATGCTTGCAACTTTTACAAAGATTTACCAACTTTAATAAGCATTTTCGGCATTTATTACTAATAGTATAAAATGGGCTTTCGCTCATATCACTGCTAACTTCTTTAAACTAGCCAAAATCCAGGGCTTTAGATATCTGAAAACCACTTTAAAATAGGTTATTAAAATCAGCAAATGCATCATTTTCAAATTACCACTTTATCACTTTTAGATACGAAATCCTGGAATTCAACGTTTGGCTGGGCTCGAAAACCAAACATGACATCACGGACTTCTATGATTTTGTGAAGTCTTTTTCTGCTGATCGTGTTTTCGACGTACAGGATTGTGAGTAAAATTAAAATTCAAGAAACCCAACAACTTAGGCTCTAAACTGCGTTTCTAAACCGCTTTGTAAAGGAAGTGACAAAAACGGTTAAGAAACGCCTTCATCCAAGGGCTCAAAATATATTCGAATCGGTTGATTAAATTTCTTATTTTCTTCTTTTCTTTATTTAACAATAACTTTCTTTTTAGATAATTGTCCTGAAAACGAAACTACTGCTTATACTAGTCATAGTGAAGCCATTAACAATAACTTATTGTTTGTCAACACCAACAAGAAGCACCATATCGATCATATATTCCATTCGTAAGTATTCAATAAGTTTATAGCGCTTTTTTATCTGAGATGTAAAGATAATTAATTACACAAAATTCGGACACAGTCCCATTCTAAAGATATCCACAGCGATGGGCATAACATAACCTCCCTTGGCGTCTCTACATAAATTCAGATTCGATTCAGAAATATACCGAAAATAAATTTAATGTGTTGACTCAAATCTATATCTAATGCATAAATAAAAATAATATTAAAAAAAACTATTATGACTAGTCTTCATAGTAATTACATCTGTGATTTAAGTATAAAAAGTTTAGTGCTGTTTTTGAGAAGAATTATGTGATATTATCTGTTCTTATTGGATCTACCAGGTGATCAATTTTACAAAAGAAATAAATAGATAAAAGCATAATAAATGGTGTTATGACATGGAAATCTGAAATCTAAACATAAAACAAATACTTACAGTTACAAGAAAGACTTCGCAAAGGTGTATGCAGATAAAAAAGAGCATTCCATGCGAAAAAGTGTGTTCGAGAGTAATGTAAGGTAATAGAAACTCATTTATAGAATGTTTATTAATGCGGTGAGCAATAATACTCCAAATATAATAATTATATAATTTACAGGCGTGTTATCGAACATAATAGACGAAACCTCGGATACAAACTTGCTCTTAATCAATTTGCTGACAAAACTCCAAAGGAAATGAGGAACTTCATGGGTTTGAATAGACGTCCCGAAGGAAAAGTTGGCAATGTCCCTTTCCCATATAATGAAGATAAGCTAAAGGAGATAGCTAGTGATTTGCCAACTGAATATGATGCAAGACTTCTCGGACTTGTGTCCAAAGTTAAGAGTGAGTGATACCTTTTTTACAATGTTTTTTCAACCTAAACATGAACAGCAAAAGGTTAGGTTAGCCTACCCGTTAGGTTACCTTTACGCGCTATTAAAGTATCTAACGAACTTTTAAGTAAACTTTAAATTGAAAACTTAAGCTCCTAAGTCAATAAACAAGTCACAAAACTTATTTGTTGAATAAAGCTTCTCAAAAAGGCCGGCAACGCACTTGTGACTTTTGAGTTGCAGGTGTCTATGGGCGACAGTAGTCACTTACCATAGTTACCATCAGGTGACACGTCTGCTCGTTTGCCCCATACAATATAATTTTTTTTTATAAAAGTTTGCCATTTCATTGAATCTAATTAATGCAATATCTCATTACACCTAAGATCAAGAGGAATGCGGTTCCTGCTGGACATTTGGTACCACAGCCGCTGTAGAAGGAGCACTCGCACGAGTCAATGGTGGAAGACTTTTGGCACTTAGCAATCAAGCTCTCGTCGACTGTGCTTGGGCGTGAGTTATTACTTAATCTACCTATTTTTAATTATCTTTTTTATAACAAAAGAGTTTATAAATATATAAATTTTCAATGAGATTATCTGCGCACTCAGAAATCAGTCCCAAATCAGACTGCAGAAAAGGCAGTGAATAGATTTGCAATGTTCGTCGACAATATATTTAAAATTGCCTATTTTTACTAAGGTTTGGTGCCGCTGGTTGTGACGGTGGTACTGATAATGCTGCGTACGAGTGGATGATGGAATATGGTCTACCCACTGAAGCTGAATACGGACCCTATCTGAACCAGGTAAATTGAACATATTTCATATTGAATAATGGAAAAGGTTTTTTTTTTTCCAACTCATCTGATGAAAAGTGGCGATGAAGACGAAAATCGTTCACGCCTATCCAAGAGAAACCTATTTACGCTACTGTTAATTTGCGTTAACGTTTACGATTTACTAAATCCTGTTACCAGTTGCCAATTAATAATGTTCCGTTTTTACAACACTTATTTTTCTTAGGTTTCATTTAGGCTTTTACAATCCATTTGATTTTGAAAAACATAGTTTCTCTATTTGTAAATACGAGCCTCACTGACAATTTACTCCCAAAAGCCAAACTTAACGTTTGATGGAGCTTATTAAAAGTTAATAGCTCTTTTTTGTACCCATTTCAGGATGGACTTTGCAAAATCAAAAACTCCACAAAGTTGTACCCAATTCGTGGATATACTGATGTCACGCCGTTGAGCGTTGGAGCATTAAAGGCCGCTCTGGTCAACCACGGACCGCTCTCTGTATCAGTACACGTAACACCGTCTTTCTCTTTGTACTCTTCAGGAATCTTCTATGACATATCTTGGTAAGATACAGAAACAGTACATTCCTTTTATTTTACAGTCATTTCATTTACTTTTTTTAAATTACTGGCAATGTACGTAATAATATTCAGTTCGTTTCGAGTAATATTCTTGATAAATCTTTCAATGTAAGCTAAATATGGGTCTAAGGGTATGTTCACAGTGGAATATATTAATACAATTAAAGAGTTTCGAACCCAAGTAAAAGTACAATAAATACGTACTCTTCAGGAGTTATTTATTACCCTCAGGCTACGTTTCTGATATCCTTTGTCTCTTTAGAAATAAGAAAATGCTTTTTATCATTTCCTGTGCGGTACATCTCTATTTTCGAATTTATTTCAGCAACGAACAAGCACTGAATCATGAAGTTACCTTAGTTGGCTACGGTGAACGAGATGATGACACCTTCTGGATCCTAAAGAACTCCTGGGGACCAACCTGGGGTATCGGCGGGTACATGTACATTTCTTCCCGCGACAACAATTGTGGTGTTGCAACTGAACCAACCTATGTCGTTTTCTAAATAACTGATTGTATCAATTAAAAATGTGGTAAATACTAGATCATAGACCTGGCACGACTACGGAGACTGAGTTTTTTTTTATCTTGTATTATGTAGCAAAATATTTCAATAAGCACGTGGAATACTCAATTAATAAACGCATTAAAAGTTTAACATTTTTTTTATTTTCTATCTCACATCGTTTTAAAACACATTTCATACTTACATATAAACACATATTTAATTATATCATATTTAAAACATTTAAAATTATATAAATAAATAAAAACTTTTTAACAAAAAATTAAACCGAATTCCGTTGACTCAAAGTTATTTAGGTATTAACATCAGTGTAGGAGTTTATTTAGGCTAACGAGTTTATTTTTCACTTTTCAGTTTCTTTCGTCGGCTTAATTTTTGTTTAAAAAGTTTTTATTTTTAAGTTTTTTTGTGGCTAAAACAAGCAATAACAGGTCTCCGTCGTGTTGCAGTATCATTAGAACTACATATGCGTGCTAAGTTTCAACAAAATCGGTTCACAGTTGAAAAGTCAATGGGAGAACAATCATTCATCCACTATTTTTTTAGCCTTAGGGTTGAAATATTTATTTGAAATTTAAATGGGACCAACTTTGAAGTATGCCCTATCCAATAAAAAAGAATTATCGAAATCGGACTACCCTGTAAAAAGTTCTGCGTAGTTAAATATTAAAAAAAAATCGATAGACTCCTTAAAGGCGTTACACCCCATCTGATTTGAATTTCTTGCTTACTTCTCTCCTCTATAAACTTACTTAATTAAAAAATCTATACTTTCTTATAAGCTAAAGCTAAAGAAGTAAAGATCGCTATGAAAGACTAAGGTCTTATTAACTCTCACAATCACGATATATCTACCAGTATTGCTGTATAACGATATAGAACGCACCGGCCGGCGTTGTTCTATAGGTAAAAATTTAAAACTTTAAGGCTCAACGCGTTTTTTTATTTATACACATATATCTTAAACAAGGAATGTCACTCACGCGTTGTCAAACCAATCTCCAAATCCCGGACCTCTGACGACCCTGACCCTGCTCATTGCTTGCTTTAATTTCTGCTGCTGCTGATGGTGGCAGTGCTAGTTGGGAAAGATGACTTCCCTATAAAGCATTCGCAACTGAAAAATGAGCAAAACCCGGTGTGACCTGTCACCAGTGAGAACTACTCTTTGAGATAATATGCAAAATCGAAAACTAACAATGTTGAATATAAACATGATGATCATCCATGTCTATGATGATGTATGAGGAAAGTATAGCATTAAGATTTCTAGACTCACAACGTGTTTGGTATTTTCACTTACATTAACTACTTATAATTTCTCTCTAAGCGAACTGTACTGACCACTATCACGCGGAGAAAGTAAGATATGAACAGTTAAAATGTGGCTATTGCTACTTTCCAATTTAATCAGATAAGAAAATAATAAGGTCCATCAATTTCTTTGATAGTGACAGTAACAAAAATGAACTATTTTACTGTAAATCCTGTGTCCTGTGCTGTTTTAAGAAAAACTGATACAGTGAAAACTTTTCACAGTACTCTGTCAATAAAAGTTACGGGGCTCCACATGGTCAGGGGTAGGGATTGTGGTGGTTGCACATTGACTAAACCCAAACAAAAAAGCATGGGAAATCAGGTGTTTATAGTGCAACTTGTTATTGCTATTTTTAAACTACCTAATTGCCAAAAGTACACATGGACGACCTGATGGTGAACAGTTACCGATTACTTTAAGCATAGGCAACGCCAGTGGTATCAAATTTCCATTGTCAATCGTATCCCTATCGTCATTGAACTCTGGCAACCATGTAACGTGGAGGGTGACCTCGTGGTCTTCATATGGGGGACCACAGTTTGGGGTTGAGAAATTACACACGGAAATCACTTTTACAATCTATATTGATGCTAGAGGTACGAAGTACAGATTTCAAAAGTTACTTTACAGCAATTATATTAAACTCAGGGACGTAAGGTCTTGAGAGGAAAACTTTTGGTCGCTGTTCCCGGCGCTGGTGAATGCGGTTTACTTAACTTCGTCGTGAAGGCAGGCTGGAGGAAGAGGCCGTGTCCTGCGCGCAGTGGTTTACATAAGCCCCCGAGGTGCGGCGCGGCGCAGCGCGGGGGAGAGGTCGGTGGTAGGAGTGCTTGTGAAGAGTTCCCACGATGACGTGTGACAACCATACGTACTCGATGAAATACAACAGTATTCTAATTATAGGGATCTTTAAACGCAGTTGCTTATATACCGGAAATTCTTTTTACCATGATCTTCGTTAGACTCTTATAGGCCAGTATTTAAAAATCTTAAAGTACTAACCTAACATCGCTTTATATATTACAAATAGGTATATTTGTAAGAAAGCTCATGTGATCATAAAAATCACATGTCCATGGATATAACAAAGCAGACGGGTCACCTGATGGTAAGTGACTACCTATGGACACCTGCAACTCAAGAGTCACAAGTGAGTTGCCGGCCTTTGAGATAGGAGTACGCTCTTTTCTTGAAGGTTTGAAGGTCGTATCGTAGAACTTAACATCAACAAATAATTTATACTAGAGATCGCGTGATGGTCGAATTTCGACCATGGTTTATTTCATTGGCCAATATTACTTGACCTGTCATTGTATAGACTTTTGTACCATGACAGGTCAAAATATATACTGGACACTCATAGCTGTATATACCCGTTTTTGCATTTTTTAAAACTATGTAGCAAATATTGTTCAAAAATTTTAGCATTCGTCACTTCTTCTTCGTATAAACTATAAGTGTGCGAAATTTCATACTCCTACGTCCGCCCAATTTTCGTAAAATATTCATTCATTCAATCATTCATATAATATATAGATTATATGACGGTAAAAATCTACAGTCACGTACCAAAAGCCTGACCCTCTGTTACGTTTTAAAAGAAACGAATCAAATGGCTTCTAGAAAAATGTTTGTATGGATGGATGGATAAATGGATGTTTGTTACTCTTTCACTCAAAAACAGCTAAACGGATTTGAATGAAATTTGGCACAGAGATAGATTATAGTCTGGAATAGCACATAATATGCTACTTTTTATGAAGGAAAAATATATGGTCTCCGTGATTTAGATTTCACGAGAGTTTTAACTCGAACAAAGTCGCGCGCAAGAGCTAGATTGTAATAAGTATATTACGAATGATCATGACGGAATGCAATTAAAACTTTCACACTATTTCATTAGTCAATTGTAATAAAATATTATTATTATAATAAAAATTAATATGGACATTGGACATTATGGAAAATATATGTCCCACATGTGTTAGAATGCTTAAACATGTAAGATGTTTTCTGTATCGACTTTTCTGCAAATAAATGAATTTGATTCGAGTCTGATTCAAAGAAAAACCTGCTGACTCCTACGAAATATGTAAGTCTTTTCAGTATCTAATTAAATTTATTAAATCAAACAAATTTAAACAAACATGACATACCAAACTTAATATCTCCAGCATATCTTATATTTACAGCCGCATAAATAATACTGATATGTTCGAAACACCAAAACAGATTCTCACCAAATATGGCTAAGAGCAATCTCAGTTAAATTATAATATCGTATTTGAATCAGTTCATTCATTTAAGAGGTACGTTACAAGATACAGGCATAAGTGTGTGGTGTGATGTGGACATGTGGTGGTGGTGACGGCCGTGTGTGAGATGTGTGAAGTTATTATTAATATTAATTCTTATTATTAATAAGCATAAAACTTGAAACCCCCCCTTCTGAGTATCTTATGAGGGTTAATTATAATTAAGGGGGAGGTGTTTTATTATACATATGTATGATTTATGATCCAAAACCTTTCTCATATGCTAGACGTTAACAAGGGTAAGAAGTCTGCATTTAAAATTGTAATATTATTAATACAATACACACGTGTCTGTCCATTTACACATAAACAATAATAACCATAACTTATTCATTTTTTTTATTCAATCGTATCAGGCCCGTAACGTATCCGGGTCATAAATAGCATTAAAATTAATGAAGTTGTCAAAACTAAATGATATCAAAGTACCTACGTCTCAAATAAGGCGAGCGTTTCTTTACTTTCTTAGATCTTATCTAATAGACAGTAAGCCTACATGTGCATAGATCAACTGAAAATTAAACGCGCATTGTTTCTTTAATGCCGTAGGCGGATTCGCCCTCAGTAGGATTAGCATATATCTGGATTTATCTGGACGTTTTTGGGTATACTTTGGGCACGGGAATTACCTAATTTCGGGTAATAGCAGTCGGTGCGGGGTACATTATTTTACCTTTAGATTATGTATATACTTTACCTTTTGTAAAGCTTGTACCTTAATGACTAGATTTATTCGTACAAACTTTAATTCTAAAAGCATGACTCTAAGAAATAAAAGTGGCCAAGTGCGAGCCGGACTCGGGCAGGAAGGGTTCCGCACCATCTTACAAAAACACGTTTCTAGTAGGGGTAAAATAATTGGTAAAAATAAAACAAAATAATTAAAAAATTGTATTATTTTTGACGAACAGCGGAGGTTTAGTAATAGGGTCCCGTTGGTTACCCTTCAGGTACGGAACCCTAAAAACTACAGGACATGTCCCGTCTGTTCTCTTCAACTAGGTACATTAAAGTTCGTAATGATAGTTTTTTTTATTACAATCGCATTATCGAACGCCTGTTAATCCTTGAAGAGATGTGTGTGGTGGGTTTACGTGTATAACAATCACATTTAGCTATATTACCGTCTACCGCATGTCTCCAGACTTAATGCTGCTACTTTTAATTTCCTAGAAACTCAATAAGATTTTTTGAACCTGGTAATCAAATCCACGTTCTCACAATCACAATCGCTTATGAACATGATATTAATCTGCATTCAACTATAGTTTATACCCAGTAGTGCAAAAAGTATGCAAATTAATTCTTAAAAAACTGAAGGACAAAATATGAGAGATATAGTATTTAGCATTAATATACCGAACGAAAACAAGGAAATAAATTAAGAAAAAATGCATTTTATCGCAACAACGTTATGGTAACTCTAGCGATAGGCCCATATATTTTATGTCTGAGCATTGACTTAATTGCTCCCTAAGGCTTACGTTTTAAAATCTGTATGACATTCAGTGTCAGGGTTGATGAATAGAACAATTATCATAATTGTTGGTCAGTCGTATATAAGTTGGGTTGAAGACGTATGCAGGCTTGGACTAGACGTCTAGCAGAATGGTCACGCCTCCATCGATTTAGTAATAACCTTAGCATAACTACATGTGTACGATTAAGAATAGTACAAATTCGATGAAGAACAACAAACTTACAGAGTATTTAATTAAAGTACGCACTGAATTAAAGCTCAATATATTCACTTTGCATTTCATAACATTTTTTGCCCGCGGCTTTGAGATTTTATAAACTAAAACCTGTTCAGATAACTCATCTATCAACCGAAAATTCTATTTCTATTTATTTAGCGCACTGACTAACAAGCTTACAAGACCGTACGTAACGTAATATTGAGTAACGTTGTAACACTTAATTCCCTCACAAGGTTCCAACACTATTTAGACATTGTGAACATAGGCATTTAAACTTAGAAGTCCATTTATATTTATTTGGTGATTGGTGATAAAAGTTTATGTATTTACATCGAAACTAAACTGACCAGAAAGATGTATCATAGTTGATTAATTATCCTGTTAACTTTAACGCTAACGTCTTACGGTTAAGTCTTACTTTTCTCTATGAAATGTAATAAGAAATATTTTATACTAGCAACCCGCCCCGGCTTCGCACGGATACAAATTATACACCTAAACCTTTCACGAATCCCTCTGTCTATTAGTGAAAACCGCATAAAAATCCGTTCAGTAGTTTTTCAGTTTATCGCGAACAGACAGACGCGGCGGGAGACTTTGTTTTATAATATGTAGTGATTACAACTCAAGTTTATAAAATGTAAAAAATTGTATTTGAGATAACTTTTACAACGGCATTAATACTCTTGGAGCTTGTAAATCTAGCTAGCTCACATAGACTCGCACTGGGGGTACATAAGAACTGTTTGTTTATCGCCTATTGTTAATTCAGTGAATTGACTGCCCGGATGGCGCAATGGTTTAAGTGGTCGAATCGCCACTACACCCCGCTGGGTGTGGTGGGTTCAAATCCCATACGGAACAAAAATTTGTGTTATCCACAAATAGTTATCCCGAGTCTGGGTATTCTTTGTGTCCGTTGTTTAAATGGTTATGAAGCCCCCTGCGGTACAGGAATATTCCTAATCCGGGAGTTGTCTTTTTTAATTAAGAAAATAAGTGAAAAGCACACGAAACACTTAACACTATTAGATTCACAGTGAATGGGGCCTCCTTCTTACTTAATTCATGCAGTTATATAGTTTGTAAACAACCTCTAGCACTGAGAACCTACTCAAAGCAAAGGAAATACAACACACCAGACTGTTTGAATTCCAGTCACCCGACTGGGAAATGGCATTGGGTTGTGAAGTGAATGACACCTCCGGTGTTATGTGTGTTTTAAAAGGACCAGTAACCGCTAACTAACAGGCGTGCAATATGCTTTTTTGCCACTTACTTTTGTAAAAAATACACCAAACACTCAATGCAAGTAGGTTTTCAATGAAGCAGTCTTCTGTTAACGGTGTTCGTCCATTCAATAGTCTGTTTGCAAGTGTTATCTATAAAAATCTACTTAATCAAAACTATATTGAGTCCATTGCCGAAGATTTTATACCGATCTTGTACTCAGTAATAAATAATTGCTTTAATCTAATATTTATTCATACTTATATTTACCTTAGCCATTTGATTACTTTAAAACATGGGCCATAAAAACTAACACCTTGGATGCAAGTACCCCGCTGAGTGAATTTATTTTATTACTTAAAAGCTTCTTCACACTCTGGCGATATTACTAAACACACGAACAAGAACAAAAAGTAATCAAACTGGCAATCTGGTCATGCAATATAACAGCACCTTTCTTTTCTCATAGTCTAGTGATGGGTTCTACCGTAAGGTAATTCCGATTTTAAGTAGTTTCATTAAAGTGTAGATGCTGGTAATGTTTTGTTTGGAGCATCCTCGTTCAATTAATATTGTGACTGTTTGATTGTGTGCGTTTGTGTTTATTAATAAATATATGTGATACCGATTTACGATGAAATAAGTTGACAAAATAATATTGTACTGTAAAAATGTGGTACACTTATAATAACTACTACTTAAAGTATATTAAGTGGTAAAGACACCTTTACAGTATAATGAAATACATTGAAGAAAACTCCAGAGTAAAATTAACACGGGGCATTTCAATGCAACAAGGACTAGGTAAGTAGGTAAAGGGGGCTCTGGGTGTGCGGTAGCAACGACTTTTAAGTATAGGTACCTTACTAGCAACCTCGCACGGGTAGTAGAGTATATATGCATTAATTTTTTTCCTGTTAATATATACAGTTTTAAGAGAAATAATTCCGTAATACATTGTTTTCATATAGGTAACTCTATTGGCTTACGCGGGGTACGCCAGGAAAGCTCCCAGTGGGTATGATTTTCGTCGACATCTTCAACAATCGTCGTTATATTTCCGAAAATGTATACAAAACCTTAATGAAATATGCACATAAATTCCTCATGAATCACTCTATCCATTGGTGAAAACCGTGTAAAAATCCGTTTAGTACTTTTAAAGTTTATCGTGAACAGACAGACAGACGCGGCGGGGGCCTTTGTTTTATAATATGTAGTGATTATGTATGTGTCAAATAAGAAATATAAACCAAACATAATTCAGAGACACCTGTCTGTAATTATTATGGTCATATTTATGAAGAACATTATAAAATGTTTCGAATATGTGGTTTACATTTTTGGAACGAAGTTCCTTATGGCGCGTTGCGAAAGGGGGATAGGCGGAAAATTAAGATCAAAAAGTTGTAACGACACTTTTTTGACCGAAGGGAAAGGGAAAGAGAAAGGGAAATGGAAAGGGAAAGGGAAAGGGAAAGGGAAAGGGAAAGGGAAAGGGAAAGGGAAAGGGAAAGGGAAAGGGAAAGGGAAAGGGAAAGGGAAAGGGAAAGGGAAAGGGAAAGGGAAAGGGACAGGGGGAGGGGGAGGGGGAGGGGGAGGGACATTGACAGGGAGAGGGACAGAGAGAGAGAGAACTGAACCCGTGACCGTTACGCTAATAATACATATATAGATCCAGTAGAGCTTTTTATTAATTAATGTCACCAACCTGTTAATGTTTTTATTATTGCAGTTTGCTATTATTATTATTTTTATAATAAGGAACTTCGTTCCTATCTGGTGTCCCACGACACCACACAGTTTTTTTATTTATTTATTTATATAAAACAACTGTTAGGAATCATGTTTGTCTCGGGAACTACAAAACATACCAAAACCAAACACAAACTTACACAAAAGGCATCCAAATCCAATTATTTCTTATTATATTATTTCTACGTCAAATGTACTCGTAAATAAAATCAGTTTAGTATGTAGATGCCCTACTAAGTATATTACTTAGATACTAAGTAGATTAATTAGTTATTGCATTCCAAACAAGTATTTTAAATATCTCCGTAATTGCAGTAGTGATGTGTGTCGCATGGAAATTCGGTAGCCCATGAATATATTTGATTAAAAAGTACTTCGTAAATATCTACGATACAGTATTTAAATTCCAATCCAGAAATTAACAAAATGCCTAATTATCGATTAGTGTCAAAATTTTAATTGGTTTTTAATTTTGAGTGTTTGGCTTTTAAAATGCTTAACGGGTCGGTATACTATTATAAAGTTGTAACTGACTGTAAATAATATCAATTGACGAAGGGTCTATAAAATGCAATGGCATTTTTACTTAAGGTATATTCTGCTTACCTCTTTAAGATTCCGTTCCTCAAAAGGAAAAAAAGCAACCCTTACCCCCCTTAGGAGGATCACTTTGAAGTCCGTCTGTCTGTCTGTCAAGACTCTTTTCCATAGGAACTCTTCAATGTTGTAAGTTGAAATTAACATCAAACATTTATTACTGCGGTCCCTTGAAGCAGGGAAATGAAAACTTATGGGTTACTTCCCATTGACCTAGAATATAATATATTCTTGGAAGTAAGGTCTCACAGCACAAGTGCGTAAAAAAATCCGAATATCTTCAATTTGTTGTTAGTTACAAACTTATATTTTGCGGTTGGAAAATTGAATGTGATCTACATCAATATATGGGAGAGTATTTTTACAACTGCCAAGTTAAGTTTGTCTTTCGGAAACAACGGGCAAAAATCTTCCAGGATCGATTCCCGATGTGGACGAACTATCTACATACAAGTTTGTTAGTTTACGGAACCCTCGGAGCGTAGGTCCGACTCGCACTTGGTTTTTCATAATGTGGAAACCTCTAATACTATATCGACGAAGTTTTTATCCAGAAGTCAATTGACTAAACTTTCTTTTCTGGTTATGGGGTCAGTAATACAAAAGGAATACGAAATGCTGATAGGATCACCTAATTCTCCGTTGGTATGTATATCTATCTGTAGGCCGAAATCCTTTTTTTTTCAGAATAACATGGAGCAAACATTACCAAACCTTGTGATTAAGTTTGTACAGAACTCTTTATTCGGGCACTTTGTTTTAAATACCTGAGAAAAAAAAATCTAAACACTCACAATCACATAAAATTAATAGCGCATATAATAGCTGTATCCACATTTTCAAATCTTAAGTTAACACAAGAACAAATCATAAAATTGGCATGGTATGGCACGGATCGTAAATGGTATTACAAAGATCTGCCCGTGCTGTTATCTTAATTTGCTATCTGTATCTAAGGATATTGGATAAATTGCTCGCTTGTCCATGATCCTATTGCAAAGTAAATATTTTTCAAACAGAAAACACAGTATTTATTTTAAGTTACTCATTAAAATAGTTACCAAACATAAACGTAGAAATTACATCTAAAAACAGTTTTGATCACAAGTCTCTTAAAACACTAAGTGTCAAAGAAAATTTACGACCCTATTAACAGCGAATGGAAAGCCGTATACAACACGAACTTCGAAGTCTCGAATCCACACAATAAAATAGCACAACGCCATAACAAAATAATTAAACACTATATTACAGATTTTTTATTGTTGTACAAAGTTTGGTTCGGCAGTAAAATACTGGCCACATAAGTGCATCAACAGGGAGTACATAAACAATGCGATATTAACTCGCCATAGGAACTAAAGCGTTCCAGACAATTGAACTAACAGCGGTTAGGGTAATAGCATACCACAAGCGGAAGCAAGACACGATAAGCTGAAGCGTCGTTTGGGCATCGCAGCTTTCAATGTTTTTTGGAGTGTACTCTTTAAGAATCGATTTTTATATAAGGCGCCCGATATGAAAAAAAAATAGTGATCGGAGGGCAGCGTAACGCTTTAAGGGTTTGTTGTGCTTTTTATCCTTTATTGGAGTTTACCCATTATCCTCGACGCATGTAAGTAGCTATGTGTATATCTACTTACATGCGTCCTTATACCTTTATGTTATATATATAGAATATATACTAATCATGAGAGAGAGCCTCCAGTAAATTGTAAACTCCAGTCCTACCGTCTTCCTTTCATTTTATGAAGGAAAGAAAATACCTTTCTTTGATATATCTCATATGCACAAAACATTATCATTATCCTACCCTTTTCCGAAATTCATTTGGAATCGGCGCAATATTTTTTCTTCTTCCATTCTACTCAATCTTTTGTCATTTCACTGATTACTCCCTTTCTAGCCGTATTCTCTTTCACGCTGTCCATGGAACTTTTCTTTGGTCGTCCTCTACTGTCCCATCAATTTTCATATTTAAAACTCTTTTCATAACATTTTTCTCATCCTCCACATAACATGTCCAATATAATAATAGATTATTATATTAGAGTGAGTGTTCCCTAACTTTTCATCCGCTGGCACTACTTTATTCCTTAACATTTATCTCAACATTCGCATTTCAGTTATATGATCATATGCATATTATGCAAGGGATACTATCGACTTATTTGTCGGCTTTTTTTTAGATTTATACAGGGTGCGGATGATGATGTCGTTTTAGTTTAACAGGTTAAACTAAATGGATAAAACATTTTCTAAATTTAATTAATCTTTAAAGGAAGTGGTAAATTTAATATATGAATTCCTATATGTATAAATCATTTGACAAAAGAGTTAGAAAAACCAAATATACTAAAAGAACGATTTAAGGCAATAAGGAGCCTTAGCATCAATGAATGCTTACTTTTAAATTTCTACTCAAAAGTGTAGTTGCAACGACGAAATATAAAAAGCACAACCGATTTCAAATCGCTTCTCATTTCACAGAGCTCACAATTTTATCATTCACTTGTTAGCCGAAACGTTTGTACGTAGCTATAAAACAAGAAATGTGGTCGGCGCACAGCCAGTGGTCACCTCCATTCCCAGAACATAATAATGATTGCGACCATTTATTTTACAACTATCTTTAAATAGACAATTTACGAGCGGAGTTATGGGAAAGAAAAAATGAACTACACTTTGAAAAGGAAAAAATAAACAGACACATAATCAAATTATCATAATATTAAACATTGTGTTCAGATATGCATTTAAACAGCGTGTAAACATGTTTTTCTGTATCGTAAATAATATATTTACAAACGGCTGCAGTTGCATCAGTATGATTATTAGCGATAAGAATATTAATATCCGTATTAATTAACTGTTAAACGGTAACTGAAATGTGTGAATACATTTAAAAGTGAAAGTGTTGAGGGAAAATTAAATACCACGACCAATTTATTTTTGATGATTTTGTCGTGGGTTGTCACATTTCACACTAGGAACTTTATGTTAAGAAAAAACTTTTCAAAGTAGCGATTCACTTCGTAATAGTTTGACTTAACATATATTCTAACACGCTTTTATTATTAGCTTCACTTGTAACAAAACTATCGATGACAACAAATCTTAGAAGTAAATTTTAATGGGTGGACGGACGGAAGAGCTGAGCGAAGTCTCCATCAGTAGCGAATTTCAATAACTACCCACACTTGGTGTATATATTTCACCGCAGATCTTACGAGGTCTAAATATAAAGTACGAATTATGGGTGTACTGATTTCACTAATATTTATAAAAGTTTTATAAAATATTTATAAAAGTTAGTGTAACAATAATAATTATTATATTAACAATATACCGTTTTAAAACAATACGTATACACATATGTGATCTACATTTTAAAACTACATGTTATTTTAAAAAATTTGCAAGGCAAAGACTTGTTAAAATGTAAAAAAACCGTACAAGTGTGACTCTGACTCGCGCACCGAGGGTTCCGTAAGCAAACAAACTTGTATATATTAAATAGATAGTCCATCTCGGGAATCAATGCTCGAAGATTTTTGCCCATCTTTTCCAAAAAATACCTAACTTTGCGGTTTTTTTCTCACTCACTCGGCGAAATACCGGCAGTGAAGCAATGCTTGCATTAAGCATTGCATCACTGCCGGTTTTCTGTGAGGCCGTGGTATCACTCCGGTCGAGTCGGCTCATACGTGCCGAAGCATGGCTCTCCCACTTAAATAAAATATACTTTCCCATATCGATGTAGGACGAAGTCAAATTTCCAAAATATAAGTTTGTAATCACAAAAACTATTTTATTTCATGTCATATAATAATAAATTAACAACTTTAGGATTTTTTCCTTTACTTGTGCTGCGAGATCTTTCTTCTTTTTCTTCTTTTTGATCTTTCTTCCATTTTCATGATTGTAGGTCAATGGGAAGTACCCTATAGGTTTTGATTTACCTGCGAAATATTCAAATTTGGTTAAATCTAAGCCTTAAATGACCATATCTTTTGATTGCGTTGACTTAGGAGCTTGATTTATTTACAGCTTCAAGGTAAGTATTTCATAAGTATTTGGTATTAATTTCAACTTACTTTCTTACGTCTACGGGTTCCTGAGGAAAAGGGTCATGACAGACAGACAGGAAGACAGACAGAACACAAAGTGATCCTATAAGGGGTCTTTTTTTTCCTTTTGAGAAACGGAACTCTAAAAAACAAATATAACACAGTAATTTCTATGTATAAATATTAATACCTGATAGATCGAGCTTTGCTAGGTAGCTTTTTGTAAAATCGTATTTTTTTTTTATAAAATTGCATTTTTGAAGGAAATACAACTATGCAGTTGAACTTAAAATGCAAAACTGTATCTGTTTACAAAATTTTATCAAAATCGTTGTAGCCGTTTCCGAGATTCAGATTATATGGATACAAGAATTGCTCGTTTAAAGGTATTAGATAGATAGATATATTTATTTTTTCAAAACAATCAAGTTACAAAGTAGTGAAAAATACAAACGAAAATATACTCAAAAGTAAGTAAAATGGCTGTATCACTACATTGTTAGGTTCAGTCACCATAAGAATCACCCGGTCAACAGCATATTTACACTGTTAACGGCGTGAGTACCTGTATGTAAGCTATGAAACATGTGACCCAAGCTTTAAACGTAATATAGTCAGCCTTTTAACAAATAGCCCTCATCTTTCACCGCCATCATTAGTTAAACATCGCCAGTTTATCCAGATCTCCCCTGCCTGTCCCGACTATGCAACATCTCGATGTTCTAAGAGTAAAAACTTTTCAATGTAGAGTTCTTTTGAAACTGGAAAATAATATAGAACGTCTAGTCCACTGCTGCTCCGTGGTATTCAAGTTGCAAACTAATGAAGGGGCGTATCTGATGTTAATATTCAAAGGAAATTCTTAAAATAACGTGTATCCTTCCCAATTTCATTCTCAAAAATGTTGGCAAGTTTATTTTTGACAAATAGTTTATCTTACAATCACGGTGGAAAGCGATTATCGATATGTGTAAATTAATGCGTTTTTACAGCATACACTTACAATACCTATGGTATAACTTCCGCGTTCCAACCCTATCATACTCCCTTATTACTTTATTATTTAAATGCACTTCGTTTTAGTGTGACATATTTTCAACTTTTTTTATTGTGTGGCGATGACCGGGGCTAACGGTGAAGTGGTATGTCGGAGTCGAACGGACTAAAGCCACACTGTGTTCTATCACAAGTGGGTCTCTTGCAAGGGACTCGGGCAAACCCTATGAAGGAAGTCCTCGAGAATTTTTCAACTCTGCAGTTTGACAATAATGAGAGGTCTAATTATGTATTTATACGGGAATTAACGCGACCATGAAAAGCTATTACATACCTCTGAATTGCCTGACGTTTCGACCAGGTTGCACTGGCCGTGGTCACAGGCTGACTGCAGTCTGAATAGAGGTATGTAATACCTTTTCGTAATCGCGTTAATTCCCGTATAAATACATAATTATATCATGGAACGCGAAAGTTTAAAAGTTAGTATAATGAGAGGTCTCTTTTAAATCATTATAATTATTGGTATGATGCAAAAGAACATACATAAACTCCACAGGTCGTATACGCGTTACCGCACAAGTATTACAATCATGTTAATTTCTAAGTTCAGTAATATATTTTCAAGTTACTTAAGTTTAATGTTTTGCTATATAACCGAGCAGTTATCCACAAATTGGGGACAATGCCCGGTTCCTATAATGAAGGAACGATTCGTTTTGCTTACGGACGGTAAAATTTTCGTTGAAAATTCAACGAAATTTTAGCACGGGTATTAGAGGTGTTGGTGAGGATATTATTAAAAAAGTGCAATGCATAGATTTATTCATAGACTAGCTCCGATTTGATCAGATATCTGCTGTGTTATATTTTGAATGACATTCTTTCGCACTACTAATACCGCTGCTACTTTCGTATGCAAGTTTGCCATAGTTCCAAGCTGAATGTAGACTTTTTGAAACACACTGTGTAAGCTATGTCTGTAAAACTATCCTTGCCGGAATTTCGTATAAATTCTAAAATAAATCAAAAGTTTGGTAATAATACAGATATTATTCAGAATGCATTGCATGCCGCAATAAACAGAAACCAGCAAGTCCGCATTTGGACGTGTTCGGTTTACCGACGCTGCGTCGCACTCAAGCTCTACATTTGATTTGTGAATAATTGTATTCTGTTGATATATGTATTTGTAAGGACTTTTTACCAGTGTATGTTCGGAAGGTTGGTTTTTTTTTGTTTCTGTATGTAATGTACTACACGTATGTAAACAATTTTTGAATGAGATTGATAACTTATTACTTACTAGCAGCGCCTCGCGGTTTCACCCGCGTAAGTCCCGATCCCGTGGGAATATCGGGATAAAAAGTAGACTATGCGTTAATCCAGGTCTCCAGCTATCTTCGTGCCAAGTTTCATCGCAATCAGTTCAGTGGTTTTTGCGTGAAAGAGTAACAAACATCCATCCATCCATCCATACATCCATTCATCCAAACTTTCACATTTATAATATTAGTGAGATTAGTGAGATTAGTGAGATTCTCGTATGGATTTGAAACGAACTCAACAATAATATGATCAAATCAAGTAGGCGTGATGAAGGGGAGGGGAGTTGACTAACTCTTATTAAAGAGTTAGTCAAATCCAAGGGTTTACTAGCATTAGCTAATAAACCCTTGGATTTCGAACTCATTTGGTTTTAGAGGTCTGCTGTTCAATCCGATAAGGTGATGGTGGAACCCTTTCAATACCTGGCCTCGTTTGAACGAATCACATACATTACACTTTGTGAAGGCGGTTCTTATAATGAAGCACGAAGGTGGATAAAAGAGTCTCGAGAATTTTTTCGTATTTTCTAGACTCGAGACTGCTACCTCCACAGTCTCGGGAATAACGAGACTTGAGATTCAAGTAAAATAATTATCATAAATCTACCATCAGTATTTTTTATTAGATAATTGAATCTTAGGACAGTCCTCCGGGATTGTCGGGGGGCGGTGTGGCTGATAGTTTAATCCAGCAAATAAACCATTTTATAACTATTTAATATCTGTGTCTAGGGATAGGGATTTTTCTAACGCGGGTTACTTTTGTAATAAAATCAGATCCTCTCTGTCTGAAAGTACATTAAATGCTCTTTGTTTTTTACGGGCCCATTATAAAAATAACAAAAAAGTCTCAAGAATAATTGTTAATTTTACTTGAATTTCAGTTTGTAATAGTTATTAATAAAGCATTTTAGGAAAATTAACTCGCATTGACGGCCCAAATTCCTAGCCTTTGAGGATGAAACCTATTCTTGATATAGTCTCGAAAATTTCGTTTTTCCCGGAAATTTCGAGATCGACCTGAGTCTCGGTTTTTTTCCCGGGACTCGTAAATATAACGAGACTGAAAGCCTTAATTTAAATATACAAATGTATTAATATTTATGCAATCCATTTACAGATTACAAGACAGACAGATAGACAAAGCTCTTCTTTGACCTTTTGACACCAAACCCACCCACGTAAATCGTTACCCTCCTGTCCATCCAAAGGTTGCCTGGAAGGTATAGGTACTCAAAGCTTCTTGCTATAATAGTATAGGCCGCCCATTGCACATTTTATGTACCTATAATCTGTTTCTGTAAATTTGTTTGTTTTTTTTTTGTGTAGAATAAAGAGTATTTATTTATTACTAGCAACCTACTCCGGCTACGTAGCAAAGCATATATTGTTTTTTTTTTTAACATTCCACAATCATCGTCATATTTCAGCCATTTTACACAAAAACTTAATAAATTATACACCTAAACCTTCCTCACGAATCACTTAGTCTATTGGTGAAAACCGTAAGAAAATCCGTTTGGCAGTTATTGGGTTTATCGGTAACAGACACACAGTCGCGACGGTGGACTTTGTTTTATAATATGTAGTGATTATTATTATAATAAACATATAGAGACAATTTCTTTACGCTTTTCATTTTATTTGACTTAGAAAGGATATCCCTATTTTGATTATTTCATATCAATATTTTACGTTAAAGAAAACAAACAAGGCCCAGCTCTCAAACATTGCTGAAATTTCCACTATAACAAAGCGAAACACTTAGCATAATATGAATTTGCAAGCTGAACACGCCTCAGCGAGTCAATACAAAATTATGCGAAGCTTTTCCACTAAAACTAAAGCAATGTATCAAGAGTGAGAGCCACAGATAATACGTCGGTGCTATTGCTCTAATGTTTCATATCATGAGATTGCAGGCGTTGGTCCGGGCCCCGGGCGTCCGTCCAGATGCTCCAATTCCTCTCCCGTCATTCAACCAGGACGGATAATGGCCGCCTACAGGGAATTCAAATTGTTATACGCCCGTAAATGAACAGAGAAATTGGATAATTGTTAGCTCTCGCTATTACTTTAGATTATTTTAGAACTATTACAGTTTTACCTATAGACTAACACTTTAAAGGTACTATTCTTATCACTTATAATGATATTAGAAAAAACTATGGCTATCATCAATACGCATGTACGTGATTATTTAATAAAATTGTAATTATTAGGAAGTACGTGCAAACATGTTAGTTTGATATGTTCCCGGCTTGCGCCCCTCCATTTTACAATGTTATATTCTTTGTTGTTAACTAAGAAAATATTTTATAAAATAGAGGCAGTCAGTCCATGGAGTTAAGTAATAAACCAATATTAACTTAACTCGTCTATCGAAGTCGCAATATTGGTGACCCCGACGTGATTTGAACACGCAACCCTCTGCAGACAAATAATTGTGTGATGAGCATGATCATTTGTTCTGTGTCTGGGTGTAATTTATCTATAATATGTATGTATTTAGTAATATATAAGTATGTTTATCAGCAGCCTGGTTAAGATAGTACAGGCTCTGCCTAGGCGGAGCCTTTAGACAAATAATAACTTGACACATCTCACACACTTGAAAGTTATTATTTATTATTCTATGTGAGGGCCAGAAAATCACTTTGTCTTGTTGACTTGATGGTATACCTATTTGTTTAATATTTTTTAGTGGAATATGATAGTTTTATTCACGTTATTTTTGTATCATAATTAATGTTATTTAAATAAATCCCTATTTTTGGCGTTTATGACTAACAACAATATTTTAAATTCTTGACTACTATAAATACATTGTTTTTGGTATCATTTGTACGAGTACCTTTCAATAATAGAGTTGTTATGCTCATTTTGTCGATATTCAGTAATGCACAAGGGCATGTTTAGAAACAGCAATAAAGTTTTATAACATGTCTAACCAGCTGCTTGGAAACATATCTCACTTTGATGTCTTTATAAATAACATGTCATAAGAAATACCGGTACGGTTAGCACTTAGCTGATGAAACTCACAATGAGCTTTATTTTAGTTTATATGGGAAAAAATAATTCGTACTGTTAACCTTCGAAAATCATCCTATTTCATTGCAGCCAAGAATTTTATTTGAATAATAAAAGAAAACGCATTTGGTTCTATTTGTTTATTGTTTTTCTCGAAAGTAAAAGGAATGAGATAAAAATTTGCATGAAAAGAGAACGGATAGAAACTACACCATCACACAAATGACAGCAGTTTTAATTCGAACAGGAATATGTACATTACTATTTCGCCAATAAGGTACATTGGGCGAGGCAAAAGTGACCACACAGTACATACTTAGTTCGAGGGCCTAAACAAATGTGTTCAGAAACACACATACGCCAACATTCTGAGCTAAATACCAGTACAAAATTCTACAGCGGCATCCTACGCCGAAATGAACAAAGCGGGTGCGAATCTATTGTGAAAGGCCTGCCAATTCCCTTATTGAATTCATAAAGGCTTTCAGCCAACGTCCAGTGATTTTGTTTGTGATTTGTAAACCCCACTTTCACTGTGATAGCATCTCCGAAAAAGTCATCTTATATGAGATAAGCATTATAATAATATAATAATAATAACTTCACACATCTCACACACGGCCGTCTAATCCCAAACTAGGCAGAGCCTGCACTATGGTAACCAGACTGCTGATAAACATGATTATATATTTCTAAATACATACGTATTATAGATAAATAACACCCAGACACAGAACAAAGGATCGTGCTCATCACACAATTATTTGTCCTGGGTGGGAATCGAACCCACGACCTCTGGCTTAGCAGTCAGGGTCACTAACCACTAGACCAACAGGTCAGTCTAATTTCTTTTTATTTTTAAATTGATTTTAGAATGCTGGAAATCAAAGATTATTTTAGAATACGTAAGACTATACAAAAATAATTATAATTTAGTTAAACTAAAAACAAGCTTTAATGCTGAACCCAATTAAAATCCACTATCCACTTCATGGCTTCATCATTAGACGATTGTCACCAAGCCCAATCTGTTGGACTCGTCAAAACGAATCATATGAGCTCAAACTTGGGGGGTTTGCCACTAGCCACTGAAGAGTTCCACTATCCACCTCCTGGCTCCAACAGGTTTGCTTCAAGCCACATTATAGTATTGTCATCCAAACTATATATACATACAGTTTCATTTCGATATGACAATTAGAAGTTGGTTAAAATTAACTTACAAGATTTGTTTACATATGTAGTTAGTTACAAGTGAAGGTGGGGTGAAGTGAGGGTGAAATAAAAGCGTGTTAAAACATTTAATAATAAGTAAAGCTTATGTGAATTTATGTGATTTTTTTTAAAACACTATAATCAAATGAAAATAGATAATTTCTATTATATTTTTCTAACAGAGCGTTTTCAGTTTTACAAACTTTGGCACAGTTACTTTCTCAAGCAACTCTCAAAAAAGAAAATAAACGAATGAACAGAGTATAGGTATTGGACTCAAACCAGTTGACGCAGTAACAGTTAGCTAGGTGAAAAAAACTCAAACCTTTTTTCTTCATTTCGTTTTTGAAAAGCAGATAAATGATGTAATTCTAACTGGCGAATGTTAGTTTATAAATTCGAGTTCTAAAGTAATACTACTCACTACATAACAAATCATTACGAAATTTTGCTTTCACGTAGTCAGAGACACAGAAAATTAAAAATAAACATTCATATAAAAGAAAGTTATGTTCCCAAGTTTTACCTGAATTGATTAACAAATTCTACACTAACGTGAGCGGTCTAGTAATCTACAGGAAAGTTAAGCCACGGGTAAAAGCTATAAAATACATATGATATATTCTAAACGAAGTTGTCGTTTAGGAAGCACAAAATTGTGGTCCAACAAATTGAATAGGGGCTCTGAGTTCCTGTGGGAACGTCTCACCGGTTTCATTCACCCTCCAAAACGGCACGTGCCGGTCTTATTGAACAATAACACATTTAATGTTTTTTTTTTTTATTTCAGAGGAATCGGATAACCATCACTACACTTTTGTTGCAAAAGTCAAATATGAAGGGTACTTTTTCTGTGCAGGTCTTAACTTCGTTTTAAATTATGTTTAAAATGGTTTTGTAATTTCGGGTATCATTTTATTAGATAGATAGATAGAAGATAGAATATTCTTTATTGCACACCATTAATAAAATACAGTGGAAAAAATTATTATCTTACACACCAGAGTACAATGGACAGTCTTATCGCTAAAAGCGATCTCTACCAGACAGCCTTAGGATTTAGATAATATCAAAATTATTTCATAAAAACATACTAGTTGATGGCGTACTATACGAGATATTGACAAATACTTATATACATACATATATATACACATATACAGTTACTTAGTATAGATAATATAGTATCTCAGTTATGTTAAAGAATAGAATAATAGTATTATAGTGACAGATAATGTTGCTTGACCAACTTTTTAAAGGCTGTAGTAAACTAATGAAAAATCAAGTGAGGGTTTCACTTGATTTCTCATTAGTTTCACAAATAAACTACTGCAGAAGTAAAGCAAACTAGAAGCATCAGATTTCAAATTTATGCATCATTTAAGACCAATTCAAACGCTGCCTGTTTTGCCAGCGGCGAAAGAGAAAGATCTGGTCGGGTAAAATAAGAATTGGCAGTGATTTATTACAATTAGTTGTTATTTCAATTAGTATATATTGCAATTATTATTAGTATATATATTACAATTAATAGGATATATTGTAATTAGTATATATTACAATAAAATCTTTCGTGAGTGGTATTCATGTTTATTAGAAACTATACGGTTTTACTCACGTTTGTATTTCGGGGATGCCCGACTAGTTTCGGACCCGACGGGGGCCCTTTTTCAAGGAGTGAAGCGTCCTGCCGCGACGGTGTCAGGCGTCACACTTTAGTATATATTACAATTAGTTATTAGTCTTAGTTCAAATATACCGAGAGTATTTAGTCATTATTTAGTACTTCACTTTATTGCATGTATTGTGCTGTGTATTCATAACAAATAAAATACGTGACACAGAAATAAAATGAAAGATTTGGTCATATTTAGATTCGTTATCGATACCCGATAAACACTTGAGCCAGCTTGAAACAAATGGATTCTGTTAAAGAACATTTTTTTTTCAGTTGCATATTTTTCAATAACAGACTTTTCAATTTTCATGTATATTTTAATAATCAGTGCGTATCTAGTTTCATTTTTCTAAAATTTTCATCATCTAGGACACTACGAACTGGCAAAAGAGCAAGGTTAAGATGTCTAATGATACATCTTTTACTGTTTCAAAATTTGTATCCGTTCCGTGTTTCTTTTTTGGAGAACAACCTCAACCCACCTACGTACGCTACGTTCCAGCACGTTGTGGTATAAAAAAGGGCCTTTAATTGTCCATATAATTGAATAAAAACACGACGTGGTAATTCACTTCTCATGAATAAATTATGAACACGTTCTAATCAAATTAGATAATATCATTAAAATATTCACATTTTATTTATTTTGTTTGTGAATTAAAGTTTTTTAAATTTTGTATTTTGTTTCTATTATATTTAGCTTTTTTATTCCACGTGGCCCATGATTTATCATAGATAATGTACAGCCTGCAATAAAAATCTTTAAAAACATACCAGTTTACAAAGGCCCGTACTCTTAAAATATTTATCTTTAAAAAAAAGTAAAACTAACTTTAATGTACCTAAATCTTGGCAAATATATTCTTCATCCTTTAATTTTCCGGCAGAGTCAAGACTTTAAAACGAATAGCTCTGATTTATAACTTACGAAACTGTTAAAAAACCCCCGATTATTAATGACTACGAGCATTAGCAGAAATAAAATGATTAAGAATTTCATATCTGACGGAAGGTAGACCGCTTTACCATAAACTAGCTACAGTAAAGTTTTTTTTTTTTATTTAGTTACAATAGCTTAATAATAACTGCTCATCACCTTTTACAACATATTACTTTTCCTGATGAAGGAAACTACCATGAGAAGGAACTTACCATGAGATCCACTTCACCATATGCATTGTGACAAACATAAATTCCTTAGCAACCCGATTTCTCCAGGATCCCATAATCAGATTCTGACTTGATGAAAATGGGACCACCTGAGAAGTTACACTTCCAAACAAAAAACAGTCCAATGCCTCAGTGAAAAAGATCAGAGAATTTATTTGAAAAATATTTTATTTTATTTATGATTTTAGTAAGACTGCTCTCTAAAATGGAATTTAAGATAGGTGCTTTCGTTGTTAACTGTACCATATATCTTGTGCAGGTACCGAGACTACATTAAGGGTCGATTTGCGTTGTAGAGGAAACAAGATAAACTTGACGAGACTTGCCCGCCGTTGACGTATGTACTTTGGAACGAGTACATAACATGCACACTTACGTCACAAGACGTTGTATCTTTCAGCTAATTATTACTCTTTTTGCGATTTACAGTGGCGCAGATCAAAAGAAAAGTTTTTTATTTACGATATTGCAACACTAAATCCTCTGTTCTCTCATATAGCTCTCCTGCTCAGCCATCCTCATCTTCCCTCAAATGAAGTACAAGTGACCATATTCAGTTTTAGAAAGAAAGAGCACTAGACTAGTATCTTTATCTAACCACAGTTTTTTGTAGGAGGAGCGCTCCAATTCAGGAACAAATTTCAATGCATCTAGACCTCTTTCTCACAATGATGACAATCCAGGCCTTATGAATGTGGCTATAAAAATAATATTGAACTATTTGGAACTGATAAAGTAACGTTACGGTTCAGTAACGCCATCTATGTAATTTCTCTTAAACTAGCTCCAGCCGGTGCTTAAATGTGAGAAATGAAAATGCCAATTACAGAACCTTGAAGAACCTTCATTAGGTATTTTTGTTTGTTTCTGACCTATGCCTATTCATTTTATAAAATTATTATGACTTTATTTATCTATATATTAATGGACGTGGGATTAACGTGAGAATAATTCTTTATACGCATTTTTTAAACAAACACGCACAGACAGTGCAAATTGGTATACTTAAAGTTTATATGTAGAAGAAGTGCAGAAAGCTAAACATTTTACACAATATATTATGTGCTATAAATTAACAATTATGTAAAAACGGCTACATAAAGCTAAAGGGTCCAGTATATAATTTGACCTGTTAGGATACAAACGTCTATACAAAGACAGTTCAAGTTGTACTGGTCAAGAAACAAAATGTAATTCTTTATCGTATATTTTAATTAAAGCAACAGCAATTTGAGCCGGTACTATCACCACTATTGGCGAACAAGGGTTGTGGATATTCTTACAAAACAAAAGTATCTGTGGAAAACGGACAATAGTTCGAGTGTGGGCCTAAAGTAATTAAATACAAATACGCGCATAAAACTAAGGACTACACACACACAAAAATATATAACAATAAAATACCTAACAATATTCTTTTTACTAAATAAAAATATTGTTTTTTTAACGCAATATGCTTTTTATAGGCAAAAAGCATGGCAAACATAACAAACATTTTTTTTTCACGTCTATGGACTACTCAAATCAGTTTTTACCCGACACCAACATGTGAAACTTGCAAATTATTCCATTAAAGTGATAATTATTCACTGCAGAAACAATTGCTGAGTATTCTAGACGGTTCCCATTCCCACATTAACAGTGACTAGCGCTATTTCCATAGCATTCATTATCGACTTGGTAAAAAGTTGTGAATTGAGCTACTTCACAATAATACGACGAATTACTGTACACGCAAATCATTCGACTTTACATTTTTTTCTTTTTCAAACAGTATTTAAACTCGTTACTTGCTTATTAAAGGAATGAATAATAATAACCATCAATATCATCTAACACATTCTTAAAAACTAATATGTATAAGAGTATAAGCCTAAAAAAAAAGTGTGCCGTCAAGTGCCGTTTTTGGGAATATCTCGGTAATCTCGCTGGCAAAGTTACAGAGCGTCATCATCATCATTAAATTACTGTTTAGTTACACACATATATATAGCATACAAATAGCTTCGCTTTGATAACTGCTAATAAACGTAAGTTAGTTTCACCCAAACATGCCAGAAGCAATTAAGACGGTGCTTGTTAAATATTCAGTTATTTGGTCCCGGAATGTTGGTCGGGAGATCAAAACTATGCACTAACGATAATAATTGGTCGAGATGCCCAGCGCGGCACAAAGCGATCACAATAGGATTGTCGACCCCGTCTGTTCAAAAGAATGTGTCAGTTCTAATTCCCTTATTCCGCTGTACCGAGTATCAAGGGAATCAAATTCATCTCAACCATTTCGAATCCGTGACAAAGTGATGTTTGTCAGAGGATTTAAGTGGCGTTTCTATATCAGTTCATAAAATGTGCTCTGTGCGTACGTTATCACTTATAGTGGGAGAGCCATGCTTCGGCACAGAGTGATACCACGGCCTCACAGAAAACCGGTAGTAAAGCAATGCTTGCACTGCTTTTCACCGAGTGAGTGAGGTTACCGGGGCCCTAACCCTTCCCTCCCCTCCCCTCTTACACGGTACCCACGGGCGGCGGTAGTCATTTACGATCAGGTGACGCGTCTGCTCGTTCACTTCCTACACCATAAAAAAAGTATTTGAAAAATTAGTTCTATTCTTAAATATAAAATACTGCCGATTTTAAAAGTTGTCAAAGTGGTTGTCATATTTTGCACTACTGGCTCAAACGATAAAATTAGACTACATTTTAGTCCAGGCTATCCTAGAAAGGTTATCGCCAGTAACGTACTGAAGGTCACAACGACGATACCTCATTTTTATTTAATTCATCATTTTTTGGTTAATGAACAACAGGCTTGTAAACTTCCTAGAGCGAACCCATTTGTTGTCTCCACGCCAATACGGTTTTCGTTCTGGTCAATCCACGAGTAAAGCAGTCTTAGACTTATCTAACGAAGTCATAGCTAAGCTTGATGAAAAACAAAAGGTTGTGGGTGTTTTTCTAGATATAACAAAAGCGTTCAATATGATCTCTATCCCTATCCTAATTACTAAATTGGAAAAAATCGGAATCAGAGGTAATCAACTGTCTCTCTTCAAAAGTTATCTCACAAATAGAAGACAGTATGTTAAGATTGGTGATATCTGTAGCGACGTACTTCCTGTAATAAATGGAGTCTCACAGGGCAGTATTCTCGGCCCTACCTTATTCTTATTGTATATCAATGATCTTTGCCAAATACAGCTGAACAACACCACCATTTTTACTTACGCTGACGATACTGCACTTATATCTTACGGAAACTTTTGGGAATCTGTATTTGACTGTGCTTAGTCCAGTCTCAACGCTGTTACTAACTGGCTGGCTAAAAAATCAACTCGCACTTAATGTTAATAAAACGAATTATCTCACTTTCTCACTAACATCATCTGGTCCCTCCCTCTTCACTATCCTATACCCTCAACGCTCACTCCTGTATACCACTCTCACAGCCTTTCTGTACCTGCCCTATCTTGTGCCGAACTAACAGTGTTAAGTATCTAGGGGTACTGATTGACGATACTTTCTCCTTTCATTCACACATAGACGCACTTTCCTCCAGATTGCGGAAGCTTATATTTGTGTTTAAACCCCTCGGTCAGGTAGCTAATACACAAACCCTTAGGACCACCTATCTTGCTCTTTGCCAATCTCTGACGCAATACTGCATCGTCGGCTGGGGAGGTGCAAACAAAACTTACCTCCTAAAATTAGAGCATGCGCAAAGAGCGGTGCTAAAGGTTGGTTGGAGGCTACCATACCGTTTCTCTACCACTGATCTTTATAGAACCTGTAATGTCCTCTCTGTCCGTAAATTATTTATCCTCAATGTTATTCTTACGACTCACTCACAAACCCCATATGATCCTTCGAAAATAGATTCCGTACGTCGAAAACACATTGTATGTCCATCGATCCCGGTCAGATCAAGTCTAGCCAAGCGATGTTTTTACTTCTTTGGTAACTATTTGTATAATAAAGTAAATAAAATCTTAAATGTGTATCCTATGACGAAACTGGAATGTAAAAAAGCAGTTACCAACTGGTTAAATAGTTTAGATTACGACGAAACCGAGAAGCTGATTTGCACTTTAAAATAAGTAAGTACACACACGTACGCTCGCCCACACACGCCCACACACGCCCACACACACACACACACACACACACACACACAAACACACACACACACACACACACACACACACACACACACGCTCGCTCGCGCTAAAAATATCTTCTTTTTACATTAACTTATGTTATCTTAAATACATATTGTTGTGACACGTCCCTCAAACCCTAGCTGTATACTCTGTAACACTAAGGAGAGAGCCTGGAGATTTGTCACACAGGTTTCGAACCTACTACAAACTCCAGCTCTCACTAAGGTGCAAATTATATTGTACCGTCTAGTCATGAACCAATGAACCCAACCTAATTGAGAGAAATAAACAATATTATTATTATTCAAAAAAAAATATATATATTAAGATGTAATCGTTTATACCTTTTGGGTACTTATTAAGGTAAATTTTCAGTTAATTAATCTTATCCCATGTAGATAATATTTTGTACACTGAAAATATAAATGACACTGTATAACACCATTTGCAAATTAATGAAAATAATAATTGCCGTCTCCTTGGCAGTTTCCAGACTGTGTACAGCTATTGATGATAATTTTCTAACAGAAAATCCCAGTAGGTACATAGATCAACTAAGAATATCAAATATCACCTAATAGTTTTGGAAAAATATCCTACTAATATTATAAACGTGAAAGTTTGTAAGGATGTATGGATGTATGTATGTATGAATGTTTGTTACTCTTTCACGCCAAAACTACAGAACCGATTGAAATGAAGCTTGGTATGTAGATAGCTGGAGACCTGGATTAACATATAGGCTACTTTTTATCCCGATATTCCCACGGAATCGGGACTTACGCAGGTGAAACCGCGGGGCGCTGCTAGTATGGCATATTTGTAAATCTGGTAATACTGTAAGGTTTACACTTTACTTGTATCTTTTACCCCGTTCAAGCTAGACTGTTTACATTTTAAGTTTAAGTGAGGAACAAAAATACATTGCTAACATTTATACTTTAGCGATCCATAATAATTATGTGTATATACAGTAATGAACGCGATCACGAACTAGATATAACCTACATGGTCGAAACGTTTGGCAATTCAGAGGTATGTATGTATTTCGTGATCGCGTTAATTCCCGTATATATACATAAAAATACATTGCTTGTGTGCATAGAATATTGATACCTGATGATTGATATAAATAAATTAAAAATTATAAAAATTATAAAATGATATATACCACGTGGAATGTTTTCGCCATAACTAGCCAGCAATTAACTTACTCTTAAGTAAAGGCACTTATCAAAGCGTAACCAAGTTCTCAGGCAAATCCTTACTAAGATACTCGTAGTGTTAGGAACGCATCTGTCCTGTACGTGACGAGATTCGAGCCCGTAACCTTTTGACCGGAACACTGACACCTCAGCCATAAGGTCAAATCAGTCCGAGCGGCATAATGAGCGGGCAATTTTAAAATGGTCAATAAAATATACCTAATATACCTTCTTCCATTAAAACAGAGCTGAAAATCATATGCAATGTAGTCCAGCGGACAACAGCGCCGTGATTACGCGCGAATCCGCGAATATACACGCGACTGCGCGAGTCTGTATGTACAAATACTCGCGTCCTTCTTCTGCTAATACCACAATACTGCCAAATCTCAATCCGAAATTATTTTAAAAAAGGAAACAAATGTTCGTCTATATTCTTTGAATTGCGCTCTATGCAGGAACTACAAGCACCCATCCAAATACTGATGACTGCACAAGTATATGCGCGACTGCTCGAATTGCATGAGCATGCGCGCGTATACGTTAGGTGTGAGCAATGAACATGCTCAAGGAGCATTTATCCATTTCATCTCACTTGAACCTTAAACTATCGCCATTGTTTTACTTCTATTAATATCCTGTTCTATAAATATGCTGTATTAAGTGTGAACTTTCATAAACGTCAAGGCGGTTTACCAGATGTTGTTCTTACCATCCCAGTTGTTTGTACGATGGGGGTTGGATAGAAACACATGGCTTAATTACGATCCCGTGACGTCTATGGGAACGGACTTTGTATATTTTTCTATAAAATACGAAATCAACCATATTTGGTGTGTCAGTCATCGTTGCAATATGGCCGAGCAGATATTTAATGTGTTAATATGTAGAGATGAACGAATATTATTAAAATGACCAGTCTTGAACTGACCATTAAACAAGTTTGACCAAAAAAAGAAATGTATGTAGAGCCTAACCAGGAAAATAAAAAACCTAACGTACGGGCGCCTCAATTGTGTTTTTTATTGCGACACTAAGTATTGTCATACCCATGTAAACTGGCAAACGTTTACGAGCTATGATGCCACAGATTTAAAAAAAAAAACAAAAAAAGAGACATAGACTTTAATTTGTGACTTTAGGTATTATAAACTTAAGTATGTAATGTATCAGATCAATAAATAGCAGGTCAGGCAGCATTTATCCAGGTCAAAGCATGCAATCAAACCAAGGAAATAAAACTGTCAAAGCTTATATAATGTTTAATACGAATATCAGAATCTAAATTTTCTAATTTATTTTAAATTTTCATTTTATTCATTTCTACAATGCGCCAATTTCAAAAACATCAAACTCGTCTGCATTACTTGATGAATCACTTTCACTGCCACCCAATATTAATATTTTTTACGATTTCCGTTTCAACCATATGCTTCTGTAATTTTCTTCAATTTTGTAATGTGTTGACAGCAGCTGTTCCATGTTTTTATAAAATTTTCCTATGAAATAAGAATATCATTCAATAAGAAAAAACACTATGTAACGATATTTTTTTAAACAAAATGTATTTACCTCAAAACAATCTTGTACAAGTTTTGGGAAGGTAATATTATCGAGACATCCTTAGAAGCAAACTTTCTTTTTACTATACCCCAAATCATTTCGATTGGGTTTAAGTTACAACGATATTGAGGCCAATAGCCAATTTTCAGTGAGCATATTTTATGATGTACTACTAAAACTAAATCTGTAATGTTATTTAGAGAAATACAGTCCATCCTGACTTTCTTTCCGACAAATACATAAATATATTGCTAGCCATTTTTCTCTAACGGCTATAAATAGTTACACACTTAAAAACCGACCACGCTTATACATTGACTGCAATCAACAATGACATGTTAATAACGTTTTGAAGTTAGATACTCTTGCCATTAAAATAATATAGGTCCATTTGTTTTCTGCAATTTTGCCGTTTATTTCGCATGTCAAGGTTTTTTATTTTCCTTGTCCGGCTATACAATTAATATAGTTATGTCAATTAACTCACCGCAATTTATAAAGCAACCACTGAACGGGAACCACTATCTTCTTTTTTTTCGCCTTATAAGTACTTTTTACAAGTTTCCTCAAGACAGTAAGGTATTCAGAACGATTAATTTAGTACATCAACCAAACTTCGACTGTCATTAAGCGTTAATTATACTAGACTGGTGTAAAACGGTTTCCACGGCTTATAAATAATCGTGACAACAGGTACACCTTCTTCACAAACAAGACAATAAAACTAGAATAATTAACTAAAAAGTAAATATTATATGATATTGTCACGCAGTCAGAGTTGATTAAAAAGTAAAAACCGGGAAAATCACCTTTGTTTTAAACTTTTAAATGTTAATGAAGTAGCAATTAACAGCATAATTGTCATCACAAATCAGGTGTGAATCAGGGTCTTCAGATTTCAGTTATTTCGCCTTTTTTTCTCCTCCTCCTTTTTTTGACACTGGATCAGCGACTTAGTAATTATTTTAAAACTTCATAGACAAAAACCTTGATGAAATAAATGTATTTTTGCAACTTTCAACTTAGTTTTTGCCATTATGATCGGTTTGGAGATTAAGTTTTGAAAAGCTAAATACAAACAGACAGAAAGGCTGATTTAATTTGACTTTTATGAGGAGTAACAGATCAAAGCGTATTAACTCCGTCCACCGAAATTTTTAACCTTTTTTAAATCTTCTAACTCATGTCACAGATAAGATAATAGTTACTTCTCATGTCAACTTATGACGCATCAAAACGTATTACTATTTATTGTATAAAATAACCAAAAGTACATAACGTTTCAAACAATATGAAATCCAAGTGCGAATATAATATACAATATAATTATTTATAATTAACTAGCTGCGCCCCGCGGTTTCACCCGCGTAAGTCCCTCGTTAAGTTTTCTTTTTTGTGCAAAACTTCACATAAACCATCTAATAAATAGTGCGAACAAAGCCTAAACATTTGGTTTGGATAGGTGAGCCCGTTCTTGAGTTATAAAATTACAACGAAAAGTGGCATTGATTTTTATATTTATGGATATTATGCCTTCATCTCAAAAGTTATATTGATGGAGTGTACACGCTTTCATCTGTTACTCCTCATTAATGTAATATTAATTCGATGGTATTAGGTATACCAGACTGTATTGTAGTGATCGTAGTGATAACTAAACAGATGGAAAAAAATACGTCGTGTTTCTTTCTCATTTTTCTTTGAGTAACCTGTTTTAATTATAAACGTCTTAGCGATCTACTCACCTCGGATAATGCACCTGCCTTTATATAAAAACCAACTTGGTTGACATGCAACCATTCATGGAATCGGTCGCAAAGTCATTCTTGGAACTAACAAGGTAGAAGTATGAATGAATGAAATAATGTATTTAGAGGCTACTATACAAATAACTGACTGCATACAAAATATTAATATCTCACTCAGGTGGCCTTCAGATTTAAGCTGCTAACACGCCAGCTTAATAAAAAGTTATCTAATAATAATTATCCTATGTAGGAATTAGATTTATTTGTTTAATTCACATAATTATACTTACTAGAGATCGCGTGGTGGTCGAATTTAGATCATGGTTTATTTCATTGGCCAATCTTACTTGACCTATCAATGTATAGACTTTTGTACCATGACAGATCAAAATATATACTGGACACTCATAGTTGTATGTACCCGTTTTTGCATTTTTTTAAACTTTGTAGCAAATATTGTTCAAAAATTTTAGCATTCGTCACTTCTTCTCTGTATAAACTATAAGTGCGGGAAATTTCATACTCCTCCGTCCGCCCAATTTTCGTAAAAAGGGATCCAAAGTTTTCGCTTCACGTATTAATATATAGATTTTGACTCTAGGTGTTTGTGTCTGCTGATTGTATGATAGAAAAATCCTACCCCCTATAGGAATTACCGAGGCAGTTGACTTTAAAACAAAATAACGACCACTTGTGCTGTGCTGTGTGTGCAGAATTCCTTTGAGACTTAAATATTATTGTTTCATTATTATATACTTACTTTTTCTAACCTAACATTAATGAAGGGATTTACTCATAGTAAGATATGACGTCACAACTTCTCATTGAGTTAGTTTCACACAGTTTCGTTAGTCACATTAACTATAACTTTATTAATACAAAGTAAACCGAGACTCGGAATTATACAAATAGTTGTCCCATGAGCTCTCAGAATACCGATTGGACACTGGACAGTGCACTGTCGCACAATAGCACGCATATGACGTTAAATCCATACAAATAAATAAAATTGAAGTGTCTGTTTGTAATGTTAAAATAATAGGTTTTTTTTAAGCTCATACAGTTATTTGCACGATACCTATGAGTAAAAATTAGTTTTTTCAATTTGTGTCTGTCTGTCTGTTTGTTTCGGCTAATCTCCGGAACGGGTGGACCGATTTCCACGGGACTTTCACAGGCAGATAGGTGTTATAAGGAGTTACTTAGGCAACTTTTATTTTGGAAAAAGAATTAGGGATCCGCGCAAAATATACAAATAAGTACACGCGAACAAAGCCGCGCGGAAACTGCTAGTATTGAATTAAATAGAAAAAGTACTTAAATGGAACTCAACTTCTCTGGTTTAGTTGCTTACACAGATCAGGGTCATTGTCATTCTATGATGGAAACTATATTATAATAATAAAAGGGATGTCCATCTTTTTCATTTAATGTTGTAAGATGGTGTGTACAACTTTTTAGCAATAGTGGCTTTTGTGTCCCTGTGCACAGTGCATCTCTATTAACATAAATAAATCTTTTTTAGAAGTAGGTATAGTTGACATATAAGACTAAACCATTCCAAGGCCAAATTACTTTCAAACCTATTATAGACACTAATATTTTGTTATAACAATTCCTTGCTGAGATACATGGGCAATCTTTGAAAAATAAATAACTCTCGCCGACCACCAATAAACGGAACGATAAATTTTCATTTATGTCAGAGAAGTTCGCACTCTTCTTTTTTGATGTCAAATCGGAGTCCAATTAATTTGGTGGGAACACTTTCGATTCGTCGAAACGTGGTATGCGAGATTGGAACGCTTTGGCCTGAGAACGCCCCGTAAAAATAGTGTTCAAAAACCAGAGATTTTATTATGATTGCTAGTTGGAAACAAACAATTTTTTTATAAGGCTTACAAAATGTTAGGATTATATTCTCATACAATACTCTATAACCATCAAATAATGTTTTTTTTTTATTTTTGAAATGAAAACTTCTTTAGAGGCGTTGTGCACTTTTTGGGATGGGTAAAAAATGTAAACCTCGCGTCAGGACACGTGACCTGACCACGTGATCGAAAATTCGTAAGACGGAGCCGAGATTTTTATATTTAAAAAAATATAACATTCTAAATTCCAACATTTTTAAGCGGCTAGGAGCGCAAAACTTCCAGTGCTACCCTATGTATACATTTAGATATGTTATTACCTACTTTTTATTTTAACCTAATTATATTATATGAAAAAAACTGATTATATGAAAAAAAAAAATGTGAATGTTAATGTTTTAATTGTGGCAACATATTTATCTATTTGTACGAACATTTCAATGTCATTGTTGTTTTTGATTACAAAACTGTTAACTGTTATAATTATATACAGATGTGTGTGTGTATGTATATGCAAATACATTGTGAAGTTATGTTTTTACTTCTGACGTGCAATCCTACGACTGACTGTTTTTTTTAAATAAGTGCTTGTAATTTGAGGTTACGTTAATATTTAAACATAAAGTAAATTTTTAATTGTTTAGTAAACTTGTTATTCCAAAAACACTTTTTACTGTGCTATTGTACTGTGTGAGTCAGCTTGTCGTTATTTCAAATCAAGATGTGTCGCAAAATTTGAGGCTTTGACGGAAAGGGTCTCTTTTTATGAGCTGTGGCAAAACATATCATGTAGCTTTGTAAAAACTCGCCATAATAAGAGGGCACTAGACACTGCGTGTCAGTGCTAGTATTTGCGATAAACGACTACAGCAACCAACCAATGTTCTTCTACATGTTTTATTTTTATTTATTTATTTGGGATAACAAACAGTAGTACAATATTAAATTATTCACATTATAATTTGGTACAAATGTGCTAATTATACTACCAACAGCATTATCCACTTGTTACTATTCACAAAGTTATAGAAAAATGGTGCATGCTACGCGATATAAAAAAATAAAGAATAGAATCAAATAATTCAAATAATGTATTTATTTTCATTTTATTTTGCTTTATAACGCAAATATTTGCTGAAATTCACCATATTATGAAGAACCAAAATTAGACAATCAATAACTGTCAATCACTATCATGTAATTATGATAGCTGTCAATTTGAACGTTTGTGAATAGGAGCCAGTCAATGAATTAAGTAAAATAATACTTTTAAAATATTAGAGGCAGGTTTTACTGTCTAGAAATTCATTCAAAATAGACAGAAACAGGGGAGAAAAATACATTCGTCAGCTCTCTAGCGGGTCAAAGAATGCGGAGTGCTTGCAGGTGCAAGCAAGTGCCTGCGTTCACGGGTCTCTTAAAGGGAGCAGAGGTTGCTGTCCACAAATGCACCAAATAGACTGTTGGGAAAAGGCGAGGGCTTACTGGGGATTTACAGTTTATCCACAAGAAGATGTATATGTGAAAAAAATGTAAGTACCATTGAGCTTTTCCTTTTCTACTCTCCTTAGCGAAGGGCACAACAAAGCATCGTAGACCAGCCAGGATTGCAAAATGCAACGCCTTCTCTGATCATATGACACGCTGCTGTTCCTTTTCCCACGACCACAAAACCTCCTAGGTTATTTTTTACCAAGGTTTTCTTCGTTGCATTTCCATATAGTAGTATTAAAATATATATTTAAAAGTTGTTTTTAATCACCTCTTACAAATAGAACTAACGTCTAAAAAGCCTTCCATTTGCATTTTCAAACTGCTAATGGACTTCAAGATTAGAGCCAAAGCACAAAGGCTTTTAGCACTCATTTTAGTGTTCTCTGAAAACATTATGTCAGACTATTATTCCAGACATAAGATAGTGAACGTACGTGAAGTGTAACCTAGTGAACGCATAGAAAGTTATTAATTTAATTTAACTATTAGTTTTAATTTTAGTTGAATCTGAAAACTGCATAGGTCTCCAATAGTTTTTCCTTGCAACGATTAAGTGGCGCTTCAAATTAATTGAATGCGGTGATCACAAGATATAAACTTTTAACAAAAAATGTAACCAGCGCCAAACATACCAACAAAATGAAATTCGAAATCATTTCAGCAAACGGATGCGTTGCGTCGCCTCAACATTTCATTTTACGTAATAATAATTAATTGTTTTTTGTACGTTTGGCGCCGACTTAAAATTATTTAGGTATTTTCATTAGTATAGGAGTTTACTTAGACTTAGAAGTTTGTTTATTATTATTATTTCGCTTTTTAGTTCCTTCCTGCTTTTATATTATCACACCTTTATATTTGGAATTTAACACAGTGGTCATTTAAATTCATGTCTAGAGTGTTATCAGTGATATAGATAGATAGATGATGATTATTCTAGTTGATAAAATATATTACCTATTACTGCTTCGTATTTTTTAAAGATTTGTTTAAAAACTTATATTTTAATTATAGATATAACACTGTAATTGTTTTTAAAGTTTCGCGACTTTGATACATATTAGATGTGTAACTCGGGACTTAATCGCGATAATATTTAAAAGGTACAATACCCCTTGGTTCGACTCGAGTCAACTCGTGACCACAATGCAATTCGATCGAAATGTCGGGTAACACACGGGTTTTTAAACAAATCTTTAAACGAACAGTAAATCTTACGAAGCAGTAATAGGTATATATTTTATCAACTAGAATAATACTACTAACGGTATCTGTTGCAAAGTGTAGAAAAGAGGAAGAAATATGCGTGAGGAATATAATTGTTTAATTAATAAATAAAAATTCATTAAATTATTTGTTAAATGAATTATTTACCAAAACCCATGTCCATTCCATTCCATCCCATGTCCCATACATTAACAGATAATTTATTAAAAGCTTTGCTTAAAAATTACTAATGTGTATAAAATTATTGTATGAAATATTGGGTACTTCATCGATTCACACCACAAGCTGTTCGGACCACGGTGTGAATCGCACAAAATAGATATTCGTCGATTCACACTACTGGTCCGAAACGACGAATTCAAAAAGGGGCCTTGTGCGATTCACACCGTGGTTCGAACAGCTTGTGGTGTGAATCGACGAAGTACCCGAAATATTTTATACAACATGGATATTTAATAAACGTGTTATAAACGAAGCCAGCCTCGGTGACGCAGTGGTAATAGGCCGACTGGGTAATGTGATATTCGGTTTTCTATCAAGAAATAATATCTATAATTAGCCCTTAGGTTAGAATTGTGGTATGCCTTATCCCTTGGAGGATAAAACGTACCTAATGTACATGCATTCAAAAGTGATCATGTTTAGGATAGTGTTAAAGCCGTGTCGTGGATCTTGGCTGCATGGCAGAGAAGCCGTCATATGAGCACTAGTGTCGCACATTCAAAAAATCTTGCGGGTCCTCGTAATACTGCACTTTTTACTACTAACTACACTTTAACTAATTACTGGAGCTAATAAAAACGTGTTAAGGTAATTAAAAAAAATAACTTTAGTGGCATCTTAGTAAAGGTGTGCTACTTTACTGATCTTAAAACTTATTAAGTAACTGAATTACTACGTAAGATATCTCATTGGTTTCATAAATAATACATTTTAAAATATTTTCGTTTCAGATTCTAACAAAACGTTTATATAACTTGCATTGTTTTTAAAAAGCACATAATAACTAATTTTTAATTCGAAAGTATTGAAAATAACGCCTAGTATATTTGATAGAGATTGAAATACTTATTGTGCTAAGAATTTCTTCACAGGCGGGTTCACATCTACAAACCACTGAGCATAAACATAAATAACTTGTATTTTACGAACTCATCTATTTGGCGTTTATTTCTGACCATTACAAGTTTTGTAATGTCTTGTCATTTTATTATTAGGTCATTCATAAGCCATGTGACACACAGTTTTTCAGCCACACATTTTTGACGTGTGTGAAAACTCGTTAAACTCCCTAAAATCAAAAATAAACCATGACATGTAAAAGAAAAACATGTTTTTACATAAAATGTTTATTTTATACAAATATTATTTCATCTACTTCCATATAAGGTTCGCAGTTCCAGCAATAGCTGCCAAGATGCCAAAGGAGAATATTTTCTTCAATGTCTGTAAAAAGTTATATAATTAATCCAGAGAATAATTATGAGTTGTAACTTCTGAGAAAGAATATTAATAAACTCTTCAATAATTCAAAAAAAAAATTTTTTTTTTCGGGTGAAATTTTTTTTCTTGTAAAAGCACCCTCGGGTCATCACCTCACCTGAGCTAATGGTGAAGTGGATAACGAACCTCCTGTAGAGAGAGGTGCGTTACCATTTACCTATTATTTACAATCTACATAATATATACCTACATTAAACCTTATTATATAAAAAACTAGATTTAAAAATATCATTTCTGGCGTGCCGGTTTCATTTTATTATACCTTTTTTATTTAGTAATAAATATTAATAAAGTGGATATCTTTTCAAAACTCGCTAAAGTTTATTCTACAAATTAATATAAAATGATCTTGCCTTATGTAGCAACTGCAGTAGTTAATATTAATCTAACATCTAAAGGAAACAATTAAGACGTTTTAAACTGTACCTCTGTTCTCTGCTTCTCGAATGATTGGACCTATGTCAAAACTAATCGACATCATTATAATGATTTATTAATTTCGAGAATGAGGCACCAGTGAATATTTTTGAAACCTGTCCTTTTACGAACTAGATTACTTTTTAATACATAGAATTAGACACCCATCACCTTGTCCTGCCAGCCTCGGTTTTCCACACATTTTCTGTAAGGTATAGTTGTGAATGTAACGGAGCTATAAAGTGGCACCCAGACTGATGGCATTATCCAGTACATAAAATCGTCCATCGCCTTCCTCAGACGGTACGATGGTCTTGTAACAAGATCTCGCATCTAAAATGTACAACATAAATTATATCTCTTACATAATAACTTTAAACAACTAATGACTGGATTTTTTTTAACTTATACCTACTACACCAAACTAAAAAATACGCCCAATGCAGAATAGTATATGTTAGTTTTGTTGTGCAGCATTCGGAGTTAATTAAAAAAAAGCTACATTAATTGTTGCATAACATTTTATAAAACACAAATTGCCAAACATTTAAAGTCAAAATATGGACTTAAACAACTGCCTTGGGGACACCAATCCTGACAAAGGCTTTGTTTTAAGTTCTGCTCACCTCAATGTAATTATATATGGCCAAATCGCTAATCGCGAATGTATCTTCCCACCTCGTTTTGGAGAACTCAGTAAGTATATCCGCGAGGTTGTCGTTATGCTTTACGAATAGCTGGTCAAGTAGTGTACAGTCCTCGAAGCCAGCGTTCATGCCTTGTCCATAGAAAGGCACCACAGCGTGAGCTGCATCACCTATCAGTAGTGCTTTATCTTTCACATGATAAGGACGACACTGCAATATTAAGAAATTCGATTTTTCGATACAATATTGGAAAGTACAATTATATTGGTAAGCACAAGAGGTTTGCTTTGCAATACATAAATGTTAATAAAACTATAAGAAAACAATAAATATAACGTTTTAGTTAAACATCGAAACCTGATAATATAAGAATCAGCTCAATTATATTTTTATAAGTTACGCGACACAATAAGAAGTGCAGAAGTCTTTTTTGTCAAAGTAATATCTTAGGGTACCTCCAACTGCATAACACGCTTAAAAAGGCGAGAATCCCAGTACTCGGCAGTAGTAAACCATCCACTTTATCCATATGGAAAATATTTCTAATGAGAAACATCTCCAACTGAAAACTATTAAATACCAAATCTGCTGATAGTCGAAAGGACTGATCGCATGATTAAACTAAAAAAAAAGCAAAAAGAAAACTTAAAGTACCTAAACTACCGCAAGTGTAAGTACGACTTCTACACTTTTCCCTGTGCCAACCATAAAAGGTGTAGGCACTATCTCTGTCTCTGTCTTTCTGTCTGTTACGTTTTCACACCTAAACCAATTGTTATGAATTTTGTTATAGAGATGGAAGGGAGAGAAAGAGGGATTGGAGAAGGACATAGGCTGTTTCTCGCTAAAATAAAACTTGAAGAGGGTGGAATATGGGATGAATGTTCATATGGGAGAGATTTTACGCAAACGAAGTCGCAGCACCAACTAGTACGTATATATAAGATATATATTTAGGTCTTTCTAGGTCTATAAACACAAAGTGGCGAATGGCCGTACCTTAACAGAGACTAAAGGTGATGGTGATCCAGCAAAAAAGTCTTCAAGAAGTTTACTCTCACCGATCAGTGGTATAGAATCTGGGAAGTATTTCGTGAAGAACGCTAACAGTTTTGTTGGTGTGTCCAAGTTCTTGAAGTTGGTAAATGGCATGAAAAGTGTGACGGTCCAAGAGGCATCCTGATTAGGTAGTGCTATCATCATGAACTCGCCTCTTGGCCAAATGTGTAGATAGTTCGCTGGCATCTGAAACTATAGACAATATACATGTAATTGCTGGCTACATCGTATTTCCATTAATAAAAAGCTGACTAATGAAAAATTGAGGCGCTTTGGTAACACGGACTCTATGCTCTTAATCTATATGGAAGATTAAATAAAATCTTTGAAAGCATTTCCAAGACCCTCTTTGACCATGTGGTTCATAAGTTGAAAACAAAGACAAACCCAAACGGACCAAGCATTCCCTTTTTAATGAAGTCAGAGAGATGGAATAAGGCCGGAAGAAGAACAAAAAGGGTATGCTTACATAAGGCTTTGTTTAGTCTAGTAGTTTCAGAGTTTATCGATTGCAAAAAGAAAGAAGAAAAAAAACGTCCTCTGTAATATTAGTAATATTAGTATTAAAATAAACGAATTTGAAAAAGCTATGTGCAAAAGTAATAGATAGTAAGTTATTTATAAATAGGATAAGTCTATAAAGAAAATAATTTTTCACTAAAAGACTTTAGTGAGGGAGATGATGTGAGACGAAGAAAAACAGGAAGGAAGAGTCCCCATTTACGGCAAATAAAGAATTTGAATTTGTCCGGCTATTGTATTTTAGAACCTGGTAACCCTAATTAAATGTCAATTAATTGAAATTTTTAAAATAAAAGAAAAGTAAGACTTACGCTGCCGTTTTCAGCGGGTGGTATAGAGAGCTCCAAGTAACCGTGTTCAATATACTTTTGACTATAATCGAACAGCGGCTGTTTCATCATTGCTTTACGAACCCCGGAGAAAGCACCATCGGCACCAATAACCAGATCTGCAGTAACCTGCACTGTTTCCCCAGTATCCGTTCTATAATTACATGACTGTATGATTAGAATGTTACTAATATAAAGTACTTATTATTTTTTTAATACTAGTATGAAATACTCCCCCTTTATCGTGGGCCTTTATCACCATACTACTAACCGACAAATTACACAACAAAATCGTAAATCTTAATAAATCAAGATTTGCGATTTTCCAAATTTGTTCCATTAATCGTGCACTACAATTTCTCATTTCATTCTTATTCTCTCTTTCCACTGGTTGAGATCGCAAATAGCGATAAGGCCGCCAATTGAACCAGGTTAAATATTAGTTTGTAAGAATATTTATATGTATACGAATTTGTGTGCACTTCCTTCTTTGGTGTACAATAAAGAGTTTATCTACATCTAGATTTAGTACACTTATCTGTGAATTACAGGAATATTTATCCCATTGGCGATCAAACCCGCCACAATCAATGAAGTCTCCAACGCGGTGGACGAGGCACAAACTTAAAGCACTGCATCCGCAGCACTGGGCAGTTATTCTTTTATTCCATAATTGTGTCTGAGTGTAATTTATCTATAATATGTATGTATTTAGAAATATATAAGAATGTCTATCAGCAGTCTGGTTACCATAGTATAGGCTCTGTCCAGTTTGGGATCAGACGGCCGTATGTGGGATGTGTCAAGTGTGTTATTATATACTCGCCTGTTAAAGGTCATCGAGCCTTTACTTAGACTTGCGTCCACCAATTTATGATTGAAAAATCGCTCGACGTTATCATATTTCTCAGATTCTGCAAAAGAAAATAAAAAAAAATGTATATTTTTACATTTAGCAGTGTCTTTTATAAGAACTAACAAACAACTCTAGCGCTAACTACAGCAATATACGAGTACAATAAGATTAATAAGAAATATAAGCAGATTATCTTCTTCTTTTACATCACATCACACATAATGTTTGTCACCTACATACTGCAGGTCTGCACTACATTAATGAAAAATAAGGTATTTAAAATGATATTTTCTTCTTTACGAAAATATCCCTTACATTTTTTTAGCTCAAAAGTTAAGAAGTTCCTTAACTTTTGAGCTAAAAAAATTTAAGGGATATTTTCGTTTTAAATAATTCAATAGAATTGGGATGCTTACTTTTAGATGATATATACTGAAAAAAATCACATTACAGTTTTGTATTGTTTACCTTGTAGGAGCAAGCAGTTAAGATAATTCCTTCCAACAGAATATATGCACTGAAAAGAAACAAGTTAAAATAAATAAAAAAGAAAGTAATACACACACACAAATACACACGTTAAACTTATAATATCCCTCCTTTTGACGTCGGGGGTTAATAAAAATAAAGTAGTACGGCCCGCCCAATAGTAACGACTACCAATATAAAAAAAACCCTCTCGCAATACCACTGGTTGCATCTTTTTCCTTCGTCGAGTTCTGACAAGCTTAGTTACCAACCGAAAGACACTATGCAAACTACGAACACCACTCACGAACTCTTACGTAAGTTCTAACTATCCCTAGTTATGGTCATGGAGCTCCGTAATCGTTACCCAAAACCATCGGATATCTTACTAATATTATAAAGGTGAAAGTTTGTGAATATGGATGGATGAATGGATGTTTGTTACTCTTTCACGCAAAAACTACTGAACCGATTGCAATGAAACTTGGTATGTAGATAGCTGAAAATCTGGATTAACACATACATACTTTTTATCCCGATATTCCCACGGGACCGGTACTTAAGCGGGTGAAACCGCGGGGCGCAGCTGGTGTGAAATAAAAATCAAATAACTTTTAAAAATGAGTAGCAATAATAATCACTTATAAGGCTAACATTGCTTTTTTTTGAGATTTTACTAACCACATGATAACTTAGAAATAAAGCATAATACCTATCTGTATTTTCCCATGATAATTCCATAAAAATCTAACATCCCTAACTAAAAATATCCGAAAGTATCGCATAATCCAAAATAATTTCATATCCATAACCGTATCCAAAAACGGTATAATATTATTCATAAATTCGTATCCGTACCCAGGTTCAAAATTTCATATCCGTAATCTGTAACATCCCTTTCTAACGCTATGCTATTCGCAGTTGAATAGCAGCAACACACTACTTGTAATATGTCTCTGCTGGTGTGGTAAATGGAAGAGTCACACAAACTACACCGGACCGAAGTCGAGCAGTGCCACCTAAAAAGGGCACAGTCATACATTTTTATCATACTTTTGTTTGAAGTAAGTTATGTCCGGCCTGGATGAGGATTGCCTACGATATATCTTATTTATTCTCATTACGAAGAGCCGGTGCCGAACAAGCCTCATCCGCCCTGGTTTGTTCTACATAGGGCACACTAAAAGTTCTGCGCTCCTGGCCGCTCATAAATGTTTGAATTTCGAATGTTATATTTTTTTAAACTTATGTCTAAAAGTGAAAGTCGCTGAAAACATGCTAGGGCGAGTCAATTGACTGGCCTGTTGGTCTAGTGGTTAGTGACTCTGACTACTAAGCCAGAGGTCGTGGGTTCGATTCCCACCCAGGACAAATAATTGTGTGATGAGCACGATAATTTGTTCTGTGTCTGGGTGTAATTTATCTATAATATGTATGTATTTAGAAATATATAAGTATGTTTATTAGCAGTCTGGTTACCATAGTACAGGCTCTGCCTAGTTTGGGATCAGACAGCCGTGTGTGGGATGTGTGAAGTTATTATTATTATTAATTCCGACCCTACATTCGTAAAACGCATTGTTACTGGTAATGAGAAATGGGTTTACGACTTTGACATGCAAACTAGTCTACAAGCTTCGGAATGGCGATTTCCAACTGAACCGAAACCGAAAAAACCACGACAAAGTCGTTAGTAGTAGCGTTATGCAGCGTTGAGAGAGCAAATTCGTCGAAAAAGGCCAAATTTGTGGAAAGAAAATTCTTGGATATTACACCACGACAACGCGCCATCGCATAGGCCGTCATTGTGTACGAATTTTTGACCAAAAACTCAACAAATACCATCGAACAACCACCACATTCACCGGATATGGCTCTGGCCGAATTTTTTCTCTTTCCAAAACTCAAATTCCCACTTCGAGGTACCCGTTTTCAGTCTATAGAAGATATCAAAAAGAATTTGAGGCGAGAACTGAAGTTGATTCCGGAAAATGCATTTAAAAATGTTTTGAAAACTGGATTACTCGTTGGCGTAAGTGTATTATTTCTGAACTACTTTGAAGGCGATACAATACATTTGGAAGAATAGTTAACATTTTGTGTTTTATTGACCTTTTCCCAGTACTTTCTTGACAGAGAAGTATATATTGTACACTAATCCAAAACTCTATAGTTATTTAAACAAAATATTTCTATGATAAGTATTGTACAATTTTACAATCATAATAACTATTACGCATTCAGAACAGTTTCACAATATTACTGCGAACAACTGTTTAATTTTATTCTTAAAACTTTAGAACTTTATTTAAACCCATTAATGGACCATTGCTATTACAATATTGCAGTGCGAAGGAATTATTGGTTTATGGCGAATACAGATGTCAAGATATTTCTTAACATGTGTATGTATTCGCCTGTATTCCCCATAAGCAAATTACTTCTTCGCACTGATAGTAACTTTAATGTCAATAATAAGAACTGTTAAGTGTTGCAATTACTATGACATCAGTAGTTCCAGGCACTTATAAATTCTAACCAGAACGAGTAAACGTCGCAAGCTAAGTCTCGCGACAAGCTCCCTTGCCTAAGTCCCCAATATAATAAGGCATATTTCTTTCTACCAACATAATCATCTCAGCCCCAAGGCATGACATGTGTTATAAATACTTTTTTAAATATTCTCTATCTAAGTATATGCCTGTTACAATTAATTAAAAGTTGTAACTATGATAGGATATGTTTAATATTTTATATTTAAATAAACTTATTAATCATAGAAACAAATTTATCAACCTGATTAGACCGTGCATCATATGGTATGACGTACGTTGACCCATCGAGCCTGTGAATTCTTCTACCGGTCATGGGGATTCCATGTTGCTCTATCATTTGTGCTTCCAGTCCTACATCCTTCAATGCATGTCTTCCTCTTACTGATAAGGCCAAGTTTATCGACTTCCCCCTCGCTTGAGGAGTTTTTCTGATATCTATAAAAAAATATTAGATTAGAATACCAAATTACCTTCGACTAGAGATCTGCCGATTGGTTGGACGCCATTTTGAAATCACTTAACCGTACAAAAAACTGCGGCTAACCAGCACTACACTAATAGTATTATTGTATTTCAACAAGCGCGCGGCATGGCTGCCAGGACGTACATCAACCATGCACGTGAGTGACACCAATGGTTGTGCAAGGTGGTTTGGTTGCGGTTTTGTTGCGCGCCAAATCCTTACCGAACTTAAGGAATATTGGTTGTAACCGATGGATTGGGGAATGCAAGCAATATTATTTAATATTTTAAGTAAACAACATTATTACTTTTGCATCTACATTCATACTGAAAACAATTCAGTTTCATTGTTAGACACTGAGTTGACTTTTGTAGGTACAAGTCGTATTATGTGGATATGAGTATAATACTCACATATGGTGCTGGTCAGCTGGATCTTTACTAAGGAGATCCGCGAAGTTCAGGTGACCCAAAGAGCAATTGAGAGAAAATTGGTAGGAGTTACACTAAGAGACCGTAAAAGAAATGAGTGTGTAAGAGAACAGAGTAAAGTGAGCGATATTGAAAATTAAAGTGGCAGTGGGCTAGCAATGTTGGTGGTCCAAGGCAGTGGTAGAGTGGAGACCGTGGGGCGAGAAACGTCCATGAGGAAAACCACAAATACGTTATATGTATGTATATGTATGAAGACATTAAAACATTGGCGGGAACAAAGTGGTTAGAAACTGTTCAAGACCGAGAAAGATGGCATAAACTAAAGGAGGCCTACACTTTAGCGGTTGAAAATAACGAAATGTGTATTGTTCGGTATAAAACAACCGAACACCTTTGTCGACTCGACATATTAAGGAAATTAATTGTATGTAATAATCTTTAGTGTATCTGTAGTCACCGTACGGACCGGATGCATTCGCTATCAATTAACATTTAACATTTTATATAAATTTTGTAGAATTCCACTAATAAATAAATGTAATAAAATAAATGTTAAAGTTTGGATGGATGAATGGATTAATGGATGGATGGATCGATGTTTGTTACTCTTTCACGCAAAAACCACTGAACCGATTGCGATGAAACTTGGTATGTACATAGCTGGAGACCTGGATTAACGCATAGGCTACTTTTAATCCCGATATTCCCACGGGATCCGGGCGCTGCTAGTATAATATATATTTTTTCAGAATATATAGTTGTTTTCGAGCTGGGCCTTCGACGATCGGTACTGTGTTACGCCTGAGGGCTGTGATAGTAAATGCGTTGGCGATATCGTTGGACATCGCCAACGCATTTAATAGTCTGCGATTCAGCTGCATTAGGAAAGCACTCCACTATTACCGGGTACCAAAGTCCCTAAGGCGGCTGGTGGTAGACTATCTAGAAGAGCGTACCTTCGTGTACGAGGACCGAGATGAAAATTTGAATGGTAGGCCCATGTCGTGCGCTGTTTCACAGGGATCTATTCTTGAACCACTCCTGTGGAACACAGGGTACGACAGGACTATGACTTCCCCTCTGGGCTGCGTGGAATCTATTACGCCGACGTTATTTTGGTGACAGCCTGGGGGCGAACTTTCAATAGTCGGCGCCGGCAGACGCACCGGGCGCCAGACAATGACTCAATCCAGTCCCCAGCTTTTCTAGGTAAGACTTTCTGTTTGTTACTAATAAAGTGACGGTATTCATACGCATATTTTTTTAAGAAAGAAAAAGATACATGTACAAACAAGTTTGTTTGCTTACGGAACCCTTCGAGCGCGAGTCAGACTCGCACTTGTCCGGTTTTTTTTTTTATATAAAGATGACGGTGGTTATACACACTCGCAACACCAGGTGTACTATTCATAAGTTACTAACACTAAATCCAAACGATCTAGTGACAATAGTCACCAGAAAAAACAACACTGTGCCAGTACTGCTTTTTAACTACGGTTTCTGTAGTGTGAAGTCGTGAAATCAGACTAACAGCTCCAATTACAGCAGAAATCAGCAGTGCCTTCGATATATACGTTTTCAGTTACTTGCAGTATATGCTCATATACCTAAACCTATGTCATAAAATTTGTGTAAAACAGAAACAGCTGTTTGATAGACATACTCGTTGTTCGGTCAGCTTCTTAGTTAACCACATTTATTCTTGGCTTATAAGGTTTCAATGTGAAATATAAAATATAATATTAAAAATGCGAAGGTGAGTTTGTTTATCACGCTTTGTCGCCTTAACTACTTAACCAGCATCATCATAAATAGCATACACGTTACCAGTTCCAAAAAAGAACATCGGGAAGTACCCTAATATCCATCCCGAAAAAGTGCTGATCCCGGATAGAAAAACAATTTTTACGCGAGTGAAGCCGGAGGCGAAATCTACTTAGTACATAATATAATAATATATTCCAAATACCAAAATTAAGGATGCGTTGAACGCGTTAACGCGCTTCAACAAGTAGGTACCCGAATTGTGTCCAAGTCGTTCACATGCCTAAGCACGTTTTGATCAGACGCGCGCTCGGCGCTATGTGAATGCTTTCAGTTGTCAACGCGCGTGGACGCGCGCTTTACGATCATTGGTTTGTCGTAACGTCCGTCGTTCAGATAAGCACACCTTTTAAACGCGATAATACATGATTTTAATAGAATACAAAAATTAACCCGATTTCAATATTTCGATACCATGTATTTTACGTCCATCTTTAACGAATACAGAACTCGAACTGAACTACGACAACGCGCATTAACCTCAGAGAAGCGCTCGCCATGTGAACACTATACAAAAACAACGCGCGCTCAATGCCCGTCATCTGAATATAGTCTTACATTTGAAGCGATAACATTTCAAGTGTTGACCTGTATTACATCATAAAGGCAGATAACATTCATATACTTACATTTTACGCAGTTCGTATTACAGATGAAGAACAATACTACTTTCAAGATTTTAGAAAACATTCATCATTCATAAATGACATTGAAAGTTTTGGTGATTTTTCGAATCTTTTATCTAAAATTAATGTCTATTCGGCTTTTACACCGTTTTTGTATTTTACTACCCAAATTTACTCATGCAGTTTGATCATCGCAATTTTTGAAACATTTACCACTTTTGGAAAAAAAATATTTAAAACAACCTTAGCGAAATTTTGAATGTGGCTTTGAACGACCATTTTCGTTTGAATGGTCTTGGCGTTCGCAAAATCACAGATGTTAACTTTTCAGCATTTCTGTCTTCGGTCCATGGCACAGAAGAATTAACCAGGAAAATTCTAACAAACACACTGGTTAATTCTGAAGTGTCCTGCAAGACCGATGCCTTAAATGCTTGGCGAATGGCTTATCCGATTACTCTCATACCTGTTAACCCATTCTCTCAGAAGCAATGGGACATGCCGCTATGCACTTTAAACAGCGATGCTTTAATTAACACATCATCCAATGTTGCAGAACGCACTTGTTCGTTGGCTATGGGAGAATGGGAATCAGGCTTATGGATTCAGGCACTTCAGACATAAGACATTCCGTCACATTCCGCCTTGCAGCTTTCCTTCGTCTTAGAGCTCCTTGTTTTTCTCCGCATCTTTGTCACTGTGGAGAAGCTGTCGACAGTCTCAGACATTATGGCCTTTCTTGTAACAGAAGCGCACACCGCATATCTTAAGATACCAATACGACATAATCCGTCGTGCTCTTGTCACTGCCGGCGTTACAGCCTAAGTGAACCCATTGGTCTAGTTTATTTTTAAACAATAACAATACCTGGGTATGTGTTAGAAGTTCAAAAATAATGTGAAAACAACTACAAAAAACTACACACGTCCAGTATATACCGGTGACCTGTCCGGAAAGTCTATGGAATGGAACAAAACATTTAAAGTTAATGTATTATGGTCGAAATTCGTCCACCAGGCGATATCTAGTTAGTATTAATAGGACACTAGTGTAGTGTTTTTCTCCTAATAAGTAATCAGCTGGTAGATCTTCTTAGAATTATATTAAGTCTCGCAAAAATGACCACAGTTGTAACATTTCAACCAATTTTAGGTTAAATAAAAAAATACTATACATTTTGATCTATTAGTCTGGTATTACTCACCTTCGCGATATTCATAAAGACGCACATGATGTCCCCTTCGTGCTGAATACAATGCTTGGAGGGAGCCGACCTATAAATTGGTACCAATCAATGTTGTGACAGACAATCCTAACTCCTAACTAATATTATTAATGCGAAAGTGAGCTTGTTTGTTTGTTACGCTTTCAAGCCTTAACAATTTATCGTTCATGCTAAATTTTTCCATATTCATTATCAGGAGTACAGAAAAAGACATGGATACCATTCATCCCCTTGATAAAACGTAATGCTACTAATAACGTAATGCTAAATCCTTTCAAACACGTTAAATTTGTGTGAAACGGTCTACCAGATTGATTGATATTTATGACTACTGCTACACTCCTATGAGCTGCAGCTTAATGTTACACAGCCACTAACCTTCCTCAATAAACGGTTTTCATAACGTGATGAAGAATTTTTAGATTGGTTGATCCCGAGATGAGTTAATCACAAAAAAAAATTGGTAGGTACCTATTCAGTTTATGTAAGTAATATTAAATTACTACTTCTAGAAACTTCAAACTTTATGCTTGGGGCGAAGGTGTTCAAGATTCTGTTATACAAGTTACTCCATGCAGAAACTCCTCCTTTCAAACGCGTTAAATTTGCGTTGAACGGTCTAATTGAGTCTAACAGATTGATTGATATTTATGACTACTGCTACAGTCCTATGAGTTGCATATAAATTTGTTGTATATGAATAAAAAAATGAAATATTAGTCAAATTCTAACTGGTTCGATCGCCGACCACCTCCGACTTTATTAAAGTGTACTTGCTAGTTAGAAATCAATTTTCTCTTTGTTTTTATTTACATTATTAACAACTTTCACGCACTGTGTCGTAAGGACAAAATGCCTACCACTTAGAATTCAGGATTTCAAGGGATTTATAAAATTATTTAGAGGAAATTGAATAAAAAGAGGGTTATGCTTACCAATCCACCTCCAACGATTACTATATCTAACTGTTTTTTAGATTTTCCATTTGAGTGTCCATTCCCAACTGCTACCATTATTATTATGCTGTATTTAAAACAAAACTTAGCGCAAATAACGTACTTTCGTTTAGAACTAACTTAAAATTGCTGAGCTGATGTTGCTCATATACGAACTAAAACACGAATGCCTCTCTCGGTTTATTTGTAGTTCACGTCACGTTCACGCAATATCAGTTATTATTTAACTGATATACAACATCATCAAGTTTAATTAATTAAGCAAGCTAGGTTACGCATACGACACCGCCTGGGCAGTTTTTTAACGTAACATTTGATAGGCTTTTTAACATTAATAATTAAAATTTGGGATTAAAGAATTTACAGTATATAAAGATCTTGATTTTTTATTTAAGATTATTATTGTATTGATTTGCTTTTTCAAAAAGATTTATTGCGAATAAAGATTGAATCCTACGCGGTAACTAAGCCGCACCCCTCCAGTAGATTTTGGCCACCATTTTCTTGATTATGATTATCAGTGTCTATAAATACTCGAAATACCAACCAGCGCAGCTACTCCCGCGCGTTGACAACCCTTTTTCGATGCGTAGGGTTTGGTACAGGATTATAACTTGCTCTGCAGACCATAATGACGTTACTTTCGAGCACAAACGATAATTGTGGTAATCAGTAGATTTATCATTTTCATTTTTCATTTTAAAATGTCTTTATTATGGATAAGTTCATTCATAATGTATAACTTAATACTAAATATTATACAATGAACTATCAATAATAAGTACAACTTTATGAGGCTAGTGGCGCTTGTAAATTTTTTTACTCATTACAACATATTTAATGAAAACAAAAAAAAAGCAGTTATGGGACTGCCGACGAAAGTGAAAACTTAAAACCACATTAGCAGGTTGGTGACATTAATTAATAAATAGCTGACAGAACTCAATGTTTAGATTAGCGCCCTCTAGTGGATCTATATAGGTATATTAGCGTGATAGTCACGAGTTCAGTGTTATTTCCCTATATCAAAAGTGCACAAACGTGCCTAAAGAAGTTTTCACTTCAATATACATTGATATGTATATTGAAGTGAAAACTTCTTTAGGAACGTTCTGATTTGCGATGTTATTGTAATAAGTACTGAGGTGCAATATAAAACCAAGCTAAGTGAAGACGAGAACTTCCTCGACCCCCGCCGCCACGGGCGCAGGCGAGCGAGGGGAATTGGCAACGCACGGACGGGTCATTATAACTGGTCGTGCGCTCGCACATCGGTATGCATGACATGATAAATTCTTTGTTTAGTACTAAGCTTACTTTTGCGGTTTAAAACTGGGCTAAGAGCACCTAGTGCTTGAGCACCTCTAACTCGCAAGTCGGCAATGTGCCTTGTCCAGTTAAGTTTGGAATCCATTGTGACACCGAGATAGCAGACGGAAGAACTCCAGGGTATCTGTTGTCCTGCTATACTTAATGTTCGCTTCGGAACCTGTCGCTGTCGAGTGAATAAGATTGCTTCTGTCAGTAGGTTTATCAATGCTGCTTAAAAAACTAAACAATATTGGCCGAAGAGTGGTGGCGTACCTTTTTTTGAGCATGAATATGAGACGCAGGCTTCTGTGAGCAAGAACGAAGAGAGAAATAGAAAAAAAAAGAATTATTTTAGAAAGTATTTATTTCAGTCCTTTCAATAGAAATGCAACTCCAGCTAACGCTGCCACACCTCCATTCAATAATATATTTTGTAGTATCTGTAAAAAAAGAATCCATATTAGTTAGGGGATAAGAGTAAAAAAGATATCGACTAACTGTTAACTGATAATGAAGCAAAATTACCTAACATCAAGTTTCGTAAGCCACTATGTGGCGCAGATTCAGATCCAGCAATGGACTGCCAAATGCTGATTATTTGATTATGAAATTACAAAAGCAAACTTTTATAAAAGTAATCAATATTTGTCAGCGTTTTTTCTACATTTTTAGGGTTCTGTTCCTCAAAAGGAAAAAAAGGAACCCTTTTAGGATCACTTTGTTATCCGTCTGTCTGTCTGTCAAGACCCTTTTACCAGGAATCCGTGGACATATCAAGTTGAAACTAATACCAAATACATAAATCTACGGTTCCTTGAAGCCGTAAAAGAAATCAAGCTTCTAAGTCAAAGTAATCAAAAGATATGGCCACTTAAACCTTAGATTTGACCAAATTTAAACATTTCGCAGGTAAATCAAAACCTATAGGGTACTTCCTATTGACCTAGAATCATGAAATTTGGTGAGAAGCAAGGTCTTACAGCACAAGTAAAGTAAAAAATCCGAAAGTCGTTAATTTGTTGTTATATGACAAAAAAAAAGTTTTTACGCTTACAAACTTATATTTGCGATTGGAAACCATTACTACCTTGTCTTGCCATTTGCGGTTCTGCACGCATTGGTTATAAGGCATAGTCGTAAATGTGACGGAATTATAAAGAGGCACCCAGATTCTTGGCAAGATCCAGTACAAAAATTCGTCAAATGCTTTCCTTAGGCGGTAAGACGGCCGTGTTACGAGGTCCCGCATCTGAAAATATATTTCATAATATATTTGTGATTGTAATAAAAAGAGGAAGGAGGAGGAGAGGAGGAAACCAAAAACTTTTAAAGACAGACGTTTCCAGGAATTGTGATCATGGCTTAAATGTTACGATGGCTAGTAAAAATAAATATTGCTACATTTATGGCAAATTAACCCTTATTGCGTCCTGAATTGGAATTTAAATATAGATAAAAAATAATGAAGACTTCGTTATCTTAGTTAAGACAGGCATAATATAAAATATCATTTTGGATAAGTCTAATTAGGTAAGTTTGGACCTACAATAATGCCTATGAGAACACCAATATTATTTGCGTATACTACATGTTTAGAGTTAACTCGACACTAGTTGCCATACCTTTTGTTTGTGTATTACCTACAATATTTGCACATTACACAATTTTGCACTGTAAAATATTACAAACTTTATATTTGTTGTTACAATCTCAAATAAGTTTTTCAGTAGCACAGTTTTGACTAGTACGAAAGGTAAAGAACATTTTACGGAATACCGCCATTACTTTTATGTTGTACCATATTAAATGTGTAATAACTTCCCGTAAAGGGTAGTGCACCGTGTTATAATAGCAAGCACTGCTTTGCATTTTATCTTTAAATTAAGTAATGTAAAAGTGTCTTAAGGTAAGTCTTATGCTAGTACTTTATAATTATGAACTACCAAATTTATAACTCATTTTAAATCTTGTCTGTTACTATCCTGTGTATAAGAAAGGCATTGAAAACTATTATGTATGTAGAATAATTTCTAAAGGTTGTAACTGAACTTTAGTGTGTGCGTGCATCATGGGTATGGGTTATTGTACTATTAGTACGATTGAGTTGGCAAACAAGTACATGGCCTGCCTGGTGGTAAGCGGTAACCAGTGCCTAAAAACAACTTACAAAACCTATGGTGTTCCAGTACTACATTTAAATTATACTAGCATAGATTAAGTCATCATAAAATATGTATTTTTTGCAAAATATTGTAAAATGGGTTGCTTGTCTGCATGATAATAGTTATTGGTGCCGATTTTATTGTCAGACTCACTAAACTAAAACCTAACTTAATTTCTTCATATGAAATCAACCTTGTCTTCTTCGCAACAAGGTCTATTTGTTACTGGCATCTGTTTCTTAGCGCCACTAAATTTCATTAAAACCTGTCAACATATACTCAACTTTATTTCCACGCAGCGAGAGTCCCCATTTATTCAAATGCCGTATAATTGCCGTACAAAAACTTGTTCAAAACGAACTAAGATGACGTTATCTTAATCGACACCTTCTTACTAAAAACACAGAGCAAAAAAGATGGCATTCAACGGATAGCGGCTCTCGCTACGTGGTATTAAAGTTTATTTAAGCGTGTCAGACTTTAGTCGACAAATAAATTGCTTATTTCGATAGCGACGTATATTACCTACTTCTTTATATTTGAAATAAGACCTTGTTTCAAAGGGTACAAGGTTTACATCTTATATGACTAAAATTTAGTCAATTATAGTTAATACAGAAATTCAACAGAATTGACACCACTATAGTTATTATTATAATTTATAATATTATATAAGTGCTTAATGATTATAACTCGGTCCACTTTGTGGAGTGAAGTGGCCGTGTTTTTGTGTGTATTGTGTGAAAAAAATTTTTGGTGAGTAGCTTATCTTATTATCTGCTTTGGGTAATAAACTTATCATGATAGTTTAGCTGTTATGAACTTATTTTACAAAATTTATGCTGGTCCGTATGGCTACCCATTAGAAATCGTTACAATGTTTATTATAAATAGTATTTCTACTTGATCTTTGCTTTTATTTATTATATTTTCTCTCACCTCGATGTAGTTATACATGGCCAAATCGCTAATCGCGAAGGTATCTTCCCACCGTATGCTGGAGAATTCACTAAGAATAGCTGCGAGGTTATCGTTGTGTTTTTGGAATAGTTGGTCGAGGAGAGTACAGTCCTCAAAGCCTGCATTCATGCCTTGTCCATAAAAAGGTACTACGGCGTGAGCTGCGTCACCTATCAGTACTGCTTTATTTTCCACATGATAAGGGCGGCACTGTAACATGTTAAAATTTACTGTTAGAAAACGAAAGAATTTGTTTTATATTAAACCATCTAAGTTAAGAAAACTACAGACGCGTTGGCATGACGACATCGAAATACTGGCGGGAACAAAGTGGTTAGAAACTGCTCAAGAGCGAGAAAGATGGCATTAACTGAAGGATTCTTACACCTAGTTTTACTGACATATACACTACACACAAGGACTTGGACATAAGTAGGACTTGCGATGACGTAGTTGCGGGTTCGAACCCACTCGGCAATGAGCATTTAACTGCAGCAGCAGGGTTAATAATAATACTAATTATGTGTGATCCACATTACAAATAATCTTTTAATTATATGAAAAAAAAGTAAGTGAAACAATAATTTGTATGCAACTGAATAATGATCACTTTGTTTTCTTTATGGAACTTAATATGATTACGGAGTATGTGAGTAAGGATGTTAGATAATGCTAATGAAAAACGTACGGCATATTTTACATTTTATAATGCGACATACCTTAATGGCAACTAAAGGTGAAGGAGATCCAGCAAAGAAGTCTTCAATAAGTTTATGTTCGCCTATCAACGGGATGGAATCTGGGAAATATTTTTTAAAGAATGCCAGAAGTTTTTCTGGCCTGTCTAAATTCTTGAAGTTGGTAAATGGCATAAAAAGTGTAACGGTCCAAGAGGCATCCTGGTTAGGTAGTGCAATCATCATGAACTCGCCTCTTGGCCAAATGTGTAGGTAGTTCGCAGGCATCTGAAACTAAATAAAATATACAGGTAGTGTTTCTGAAAATGTGCGTTTTCTGTGAATGTTACTTAAGCCTCCGCTTTGGGGACACATGGAAAATACTTACTACTACTAGATACTCAAAATTTGTTACCTAGCTTACTTTATTACAAAGTAATGTATGTTTTAAATTGAAAAGCTCTCTAATCTTTAAATCCGCGACAAACGCAGTAGGGTCGGAGTTTTCAGAAAATAAACTACCGTAAATCAATTGTTGTATGATTTAATTTCTACTTTTCGTCTTTGTATAGGTAAGTCTAAGAAAGGCCTATGTTAAAACATAGCAAAAAATGCTTTTGAGTTAGATACTTGAAAACATTTTTCAAATCGGTCTAATAGTAACTAAGATCAGACCATTAGACAAAATATTAAGTTTTTGGGTTTTCAGATTAGTAGTAAAAAAATCATGTCGTCCTTTTGTAATATGTCGAATTGTTTCGTAATATTTTATTACTTTACAACATCTTAATACTATCCTAATAAAACTAACAGTAAGATTAAAACAAACTGATTTAAAAAAGCGGAGTGGGATACAGCAGATCTCTGCTTACAATGGAGCCACCTGGAGTAGAACGTAGTAGGTAGTTCTATTATCTACTTACTACTATGTTTTGAGTTTTTAAAGACAACGGTCACCGCTTACCATCCGGCGGGTTGTATTTGTTTACCAAATTAATTGAAAAAAAAAGTATCAGCATAGTATTATGTTATCTGTGGTATCAGACAGTTTTTTTTTACCACGAGTTTGAAATATTCGAGATAACTATACTCGTCTTAATAAATTCCACTAAACTCCACCAGCACTTAAAGAAACACTTTGATGATTAATCAGAGATGAAATACTATAATTTTAAAGCACCAAGGTAGTTTTTATTTAAATATCCATAAGTGTCATCCGTCATAAAATATTCACGTGATTCATTTAAGAATGATATCCTTTTAATTATATTGCCCCTCCAAAATGCTTTTAAACTACTATTAATTTATGGTTTAACAGTAATTTATCATTCAAAGTAGAACAGATTTAATGCCTGCAAAGCAGCAGACAGCTTATAGAACGGTTAACGAAAACACCATGAGTGTTCAAAACATCGTTATAGTATATACCATATTGTTAGTGTTTTATTTAATGGGATTTGTTGCCGGTAATGAAAAAGTTATATTTAATTTAATTAAAAATGAAAGTTACAATACCAACGAGTGTATAAACAACATAATGAAAAAGAATTTCCTTTGTGGTACCCTGGCAACGTTTGTGAATCCAAGTACAAACGAGAACGAATTAATAAAAAATACTAATGCGGGATACATCTGCCACAGTAACAATGTGCGATCATTTTACGTCGATGACTCCAACTGGTATATTTGGACAAATGTTTACATTATAACGACAAAAGATCTAATTGAGCTAAGTTCTGGCTTGCAGGTCTTGACAAGGGATGTGTTTTGGAACCCTAGAGCTAAATTTTTCATACAAGTGGACAGCTTAGAAAACAAAGAGGGAATTGAGACAGTATTCGAACTATTAACAAAATACAACATTTATAACGTAATACTTTTACAACTTGTAGAAAACGATGCATTGATTTATACCTACTATCCCTTCGAAAATACAAATTGTGGCAAGTATGTCGATAAAGTTGTTTTAGGTACATGTAAAAATGTAGAAAATATTAACAATTTCCCTAAAAATGTTCCACATAAATTGAATAATTGCAGTGTTAAAGTAGTAGCATGTGACGACGTACCAAATTATATTTCTAAATCAAGTAATTATACTGTCTATGGAAAATTTGTGCCAGGTTTAGAACAATTTGTGTTAGACACCATTGCAGCACGCGAAGGTTTTTCGATAGAATACGAAGTATTTAACGAAGATAGAGTGTTTAATGGAGTGGTTCTACAAAATAGAACCTCAACTGGACTTCTAAACTATCTTGATACCGATCGAGCAGACGTAGCGGCTGGTGGTTTTACATTAATAAAAAACAGGGTTGAGTTGTTCGATTACCTGTATGGATTTAACTATGCATCGTACAATTTATATACGCCAACAATAAAAAGCCATGTATGGAAAAGACTATACAAAGAATTTAGCCCGCGCACTTGGTTATTCATAGGAACCTCTCTACTTTTGGTTATTATAGTTTGTCTGATATTAAAGAGATTATTAAAGGACAACACAAGTTCCATTCTTAATTTATGGGGTTATTTTTTCGGAAATGCTAACGCAGGATTGTCAAGAAACATACATTTTAGAAATATAATACTATGTTGGTCTTGGTACACCTTCTTCATTATCAACTTTTATAACACAGCTCTATTCAGTTTAATAACTGTACACGTACATGAAATGCCGCATTCAATTAGCGCCAATAATTTGATAACTCTGCCATTTAAGCCTTGTATTAGCGATAATTCACGAATGTTTTTTAAATTTGCCTATAACCAAGATTTACCAGTAGGGGAACCTATTCATAACTGCACATTTACCGATGGTGCTTTACGGTATGTTGCTACGACCAAAAAATATTACGCTATTGAAATGGAATACAGTTATACGCTGAAAGAGTACGAATTTTTGGATGAAGAAGGCAAACATGAATTAGAACCATGGGGATTTTCTGGTAATCACATAATTGTTATGTATGCAGACAGAGGTTTCCGTTATAGGAACATTTTTCAGAAATATGCAACTCGGATGTTTGAAAGCGGCCTGATAAAAAATCATTTGAAGACTATTCACCTAAGGAGTTATACCGTGATTAAAAGACATCCAAAGGCGTCCAAAGGTATGGATGTATTAGATCTTGGTTTACATTTTTGTATTCTTATGTGCGGACACGTATTATCTTCCTTGTGTTTCATGCTAGAGATATGGTATTATAACATAAATCATGAGGAAAAAGCAAAGAATAAGAAAAAGTAAATACAAGTAAGTGGAGACTTACGCTACCGTTTTCAGCGGCTGGTATGCAAAGCTCTAAATAGCCGTGTTCAATATATTTCTGACTGTAGTCGAAGAGTGGTTGCTTCATCATTGCCTTACGGACTCCGGAGAAGGCGCCATCAGCACCAATAACCAGGTCTGCGCTTACTTGTATTTTTTCTGCAGTATCTGTCCTGTTTAACAGATTACTTTGTTGTTAGTACGTATCTTTTTAATAAATATGTATTCTTCAGAATCTACTAACCTTTGGAAAGTTAATTTCCCTTTATTTAGGTTTGCATCCACCAATTTGTGGTTGAAGTTCCGCTCGACGTTAGTATATGTCTCGGACTCTGTAATGGCAGAGAATAATAAAAAATAACTACAAAAGATAAACGATACAGAGTATTACGGGTGTAGGCACAAAATTTATACATGCTTTTCTTATGAGAACTTTTTATAAAAAGTACAGTCTAAAATAAAAGTAAATCTTGAAAATAAGGATGTACACCAACCCACCAATCTATTAAATTTGTATTGTATCTATTAGGTAGACAATATTGTATTTCATTATTATATTTAATGCTACATAAATGGCTTACCTAATTTACCTACTTCTTTAATCTTAGCATCACCCAAGGTTGGCTGATTGAGAATGCCTCGGGCATTGAGGCCACATAACACAGGTATTATTTTACATACTTTCACAGTTGGTATCTTACCTAGTATCGTTTTTAAAATCAAACAACCTGTTTTTTGCCATCAAAAACTTTAACAGCATTCGATTACTTATCGTTTACTAATTACTCCATAAGTACAAACATCAAAAGTGTTTAGGGATCAAGTACATTTTTAGCTATAAAAAAAATATCCAATTAATATTTCCCAAATCTAGTCTTCCTGACTGGCTTCTTACTTTAATTCCTAATGTTCAAGTTAACAACTTATCCTTATATTTTGTAAAAATATTGCAATTTTTGCAAATTGTGGGAAATTTAAATAGCAAAAAAGGCAAAAATTAGGATTTTTTAATTTTTAAGGTAAAGATAAAAAAATTAAATGTGTGATTCGTGTCAATTCTGGAAACGCCATCTGCACTGCAATTAACACGAATCACACAATTACAGCAATTTGGCATGCTTAAAATCAGCTCATCAAAATCACTTTGAGAAATGGCCGCCCACGTTCTTTCTAACAAGTCAAAAAGTTGTTGTGCGGTATTCACGGCATCCATACTCGGCAGTGCTCTTCTTTGGACCATATCTCATGCGTGCTCAATCGGGTTGAGATCTAGCGATTGAGCAGACTCCGGCAGAACGTTGATGCGAGCATCGGCAAGAGTGCGTGTTACGACTCTAGCCGTGTGTGGACGTGCATTGTCGTTCGTGCATTAATCATAACGAATCACCTAACCTGCTTCGCAAAGGGATGATCACGTCTGAAACAATACAAGCAAAAGCCCCGCAAAGCCTTGAGGTTGCCCCTGATCCAAATGAGATCGGTTCTTCCACCGAGCTAAAAACCGGCCCAAAGCATTATTGTTCCTCCTCCATATGAATGAACTTCCTAACAAAAATTTCAAACGTTCTTGACATTCAGAGGTCCTCCAAACTTGAGTATGTCTTGTATCCGGCATCATGCCGAATTGATATTCATCGGAAAAGCAAACACAACGCCAGTCTTCTTTCTCCCAATTTCTGTGTTCGCGAGCCCATTGTAAACAGGGTCTACGATTGCGGGGTGCTATAGGTGGAACTCTCAGCGGCCTTCGGGAACGCAGACTCAATTCATGTAAACGATTTCAGATGGTTTGGTCGCTTATCAGCAAGCCTAAAGAGCTGTGGGGCCTCGTAACCAACATCATAGCGGTCATGGTACGAGCAGCATTCGAGCAGTATTTTGAATGTACCGGTCCTGTCTGCGAGTGGTGATGCGAGATCGTCCTCCATGTCACTCGGCCACGCTGCCCGTCATACGATAGTGTTCAGAGGCGGCTTATGACGCTCTGTGTAGTGCCAAGAGCGACAGCCACAGTACGTTACCTGGAACCAGCTTGCAACATTCCGACGGCTCTCATCATCACTTCTCGTATCAAATGATGTCGTCGCTCCATATAGGTGCAATTTTTTTCAGTGCTGATGCAGAAATTGTAATGGTTTTGTAAAAACGCTTTTATACACTTTTATAGGAATCCTGATTGATATTTGATAATCTATTTTTAATCAAAATTTTAATAAAACTCTTTGTTCAAATAATGAAATTCCCTAAAAAGAATCAATTACGATCCAAAAAAGTTAAAATAATAATCCTCAATTGCGGCGATTCTCTAAAACGTACTTGATCCCTAGACACTTTTGATGTGTGTAGTAATAGTAAGGCAATTTGTTAAGTAGTTGTTACACTATCAGTTTACTAATAGACAGATTAGGGCTCATATCCTGCACAGAACACTACAAAGTTTAGTTGTCTCAACCGAGTTAATATACAACAGACTATATTTTGGACCCAATTTTTGAACTACTTACTCACCTTGTAAAAGCAGGCTGTTTAAATAATTCCTTCCAACAGAATAGATGCACTGTGAAAATAAGTAAACCTCAAATTAATAAACATAAACAACTAAGTTTATGACAACATTTAATAAAATTTTGTAAACTCAATTCCTAATAATTGTACCAAAAAGTAGGTATCAACAGTATCTAAATGGTTTTTATGTAAAATTAACCTTTATGGTTGTCTGTAGAAAAAACTGTAACTGTACAACCTATAGGCGTACCTAGCTTTTGGCGTAGAGGGGGCAACATTTTCTTTTGTCAGCCCAGGGGGAGGCAATTTTTTTTTGGTCGGTCCAAGAGTGACAAATAAAAAAAATACTTAATTATTACTTTAATAATTTAAATACTTCGTAAGCATAAAAAGCCGGGGGGGGAGTGTAACGCCTAATACCAACGCCGACGCGAAGGTTGCTTCACCTCTGGGTAGGTCCCCCGCCGTCCCCCGTGGGGTCCGAAACTAGTCGGGCATCCCCGAAATACACACATGAGTAAAACCGTATATCAATATATATAAAAATCAATGTCACTTTTCGTTGTAATTTTATAACTCAAGAACGGGCTCACCTATCCAAACCAAATGTTTAGGCTTTGTTCGGACTATTTAGTAGATGGTTTATGTGAAGTTTGCACAAAATCGGTCGAAGCGATTCTTCATTTAAAATTCACAAACGCGGACGAAGTTGCGCGGGTCAGCTAGCCTTTAATAAATATGAATTTCGCTTACGAAAGTTTCTATTCTAATTTATACTTTTGATTAAAAAGTACTCTAGATGGCAGGATTTGAATGAAACCTTTTCTAATACTTATATAAGAATAAGTAAAGACCATATTAACAAACCTGCTTAGATAGTGCATCGTAAGGTATGACGTACGTTGACCCATCGAGCCTGTGGATTCTTCTGCCAGTCATGGGGATTCCATGTTGCTCAATCATATGTGCCTCTAGTCCTACATCCTTCAACGCACGTCTTCCTCGAACTGATAAGGCCAAGTTTATTGACCTCCCTCTCGCTTGAGGTGTGCTTCTGATATCTATGCGTTATAATGCCTTTAGGTTAAAAAAAAATCATATCTTTCATAGAGGGCAAGCCTATTGCCGTCAACCGAGCACTTTGGGAATAAATAGGAAAATTGAGAGTATATTAAAAGGGAAAGTTAGGTAAAAAGGGAAGGCAATGGAAGGAGAGGGATACTGGGATATTGCTTATACGGATACATTAGGGAGTGTAAGTAATAAGCTCGAGTAGGTCAGGGAGATGGGTAATCACCCGGGTTTTTACCCAGTCGTGGGTTTTAACCCGGGTGATTACCCATCTCTACGTATACCTGTCCCTCGAACTGACTGTTTTCAGAAAGTCCGAACCCTCAAACAAATTATCCATCCCACTACAAAAACTTAACAATTTTAGGACTGATACGGGGAAGGTAGATTTCTACTGGAATTGGATCATCAAGCTTTCTATTTTCCAGAAAATAAAGTATTGTTTCCCTGCTAGCTCACCAGCTCCTGGCACTACGCACTAATCTCAATGACAACAGACACATATGCATGTCCTGCAGTCGGACAGCTAATAAAATAAAGTGGATTTGTATTGATATCGAATACACGTGTCTACCATTTAAGGAATTTACAGGCGCGAGAAGAAGAAAATCCTCTGAAAAATAATTTAACCAATTACCCAAGTTGATTGATGTCCCATCCCAAGTTGCATCCATATCTCCTCTCGTATTATTATTAGATTCTAAGGGACTGTACTCTGTGTCTGTACCTCAAGAACAAAACTAACTCGAATTAACAACTAAATGAGTGTTTGCTCAAACTTTAGGTAAACCCCAGAAGTCAAACTACTACAGTTCGAACGTTCAAACTATAATACCCGAGTTTTTTCCAACTTAAATACCGCTGTTTTGACAATAAATATCTTTGAAAGAATAACGGTGACAACCGAGATCGACAATTTTATGCTGAATGTATGACTTCCTGCAATCGGACACAGTTAATTAGATGACGGCAACCATTTTAAAACAAGTTTCATTAAGACTATTCAGAAAATATACTTCATTACTTCCTGATTGCATTGATTACAATCCAGAGAAAACCTATGCAGAAATCGAGAGATTATTCACAACATGCGTAACGTGCGATAACATAATTATTATAAATATTTACATTCATATAGCTACTATAATAATTACATCAACACATCACATTCATGTATATACTTACTATAATATGTACTACACATTATCGCTTACACGAGGCCTACACGTTATTTACACCATTTGAATTACATGAGTACAATTCTAAGCCGGAAATTTGTATTACTCCATAGGTCCATGGAAAGTCTAGCGACACAGATAAGATAATAGTTGCTTCGTAACAAATACATCACTCACATACAAAAGCGAAAATACTTACGCTATTTAGCCTTTTTTTTTATACGTGTGGAAACCCCCACGGGTCATCACCCCACCTGGGCTAAGCGATAGGGTGGTATGTCGGACTCGAACCGACTAAAACCACACGGTGTTCCATCACAGTCCATATTACCAGGGCCTCAAGTGTACCCTTAGAAGAAAATCCCTGTGAACCCTGGCAGACTTGGCCGCCTGTTAAACAACAGGCGACCCCACTTTGTTGTGGGGGATTTTGTCCCCTATCAGTAAGAGACGCTATATAGCCTACAAAATTTAAATAATAATACCTGGCGTTAGATGCAACCAAAAATATATCTCGTGCAAAGATGAGAACGCTTCGCCCACCGCGCGACGGTCGTGTATGCGTCTTGCGCAGTAGCCGACGCTCTAGGGTTGTACAAAGATGATAATTAGAAAGGAATTGCTAGAAATATTGACATTATCTATTTGATAATCTAATACACGCATGGATATATTTAGAGGAACGCAAAAAAGTTAGATTAGAAAAAAAAAACTTTGTTTAAGTTTATTATGCTTTTATTATATAAAGTTAGTTAAATTAACTTTTTAAAAAAAGAAACTTAAAATTTACTGAAAATAAAAGTGTGTGTGTACTTATGTACGAACGTAAGAAGTTATACTTTTATCTAGTTAAATAAAGTTTATTTAAATATCATAGTAAATAATACATACCGTCAACTAACCTCAAATTCTACAAACGTACTCAAAGTAATACGTAAAAACCATTTTTATCACTATCGTGAAGTTGGTAACTTTTTTTGAAAAACTAAAATGTCTGCCGGTACCTATCGTTTCACATATGTCTTCGCCATGTTAAGCGTAACCGTGTTCGATTAAAGTTACAGCTTTCGCTGAGATCCGGCATTATCACTTCAATCTTTTAAATGGTCTGTAAGTAACACGACGACAACGATTTTTTGTGAAAAAACAAGAACTGAAAACTGTCAAATACAACAAAAATCTGTTAATTTTCTTACAATACATAATTATTAAGTTATTGTGTAGCGAAAAAAAAAAACAAATGAAACTCGGAAATAAAAGATTATTAAAATCTTCTTTTTTCAATTTACATAATGCTGATATAGGTGGCCAGTGTTTAAGGAGGACATGATAAACATAATCGAACCTATTTTTGCGTACCTCTAAATATGTCCATGTGTGTATATGATTGTTATATTATAAAAAATGATAACTAGGTTACCACTGATCACACACACACACACATACAATTACAGATACGGTTGTGTCTGAAAACATGAATAAACGTAATAAAAAGTGAACACTGAAAGTGAAACTTCTTTAGAATCGTTATGATTTGAAAATACGATGAAACGAAAAAGCGACACTAAAAAGAGACAAACATATCTCATAAATAGGATTTCCTCTGCGAGAGAATGAGATAGAATACAAGTATACAGTATTTCCTGTAATCTTTGTCTATGTGCCTACGTACTACGAAGCCTTCAGAAAATGCGTCATAGTCAACGAGGTGTATCATTCACGTGTATGTATTTCCGTATTAAAATGCGTTGGTTAATTATTTTATGTTAATTATTTTTAACACATCTGTGTTAATTTTACCAATAACTTTTATATAAATTATTTAAAATTAAATTTATTAACATTAGTAAATTATTTGTGTTGATTTTACTTTTTATATCTGATTCCCTCGTAGGCTACTTTTCTGAAGTTTCACTTCTGCCGTGTGTGAATTGCACACATACACTTTTTGTTTTTCCAGACATTGCCTTTTTAATGGAAAATCTGATAGATAGGATCATTTAAAATATAAGACTTCGTGTCCCTCTTAAGTTAGCATCTTTAGTCTTTGAGAAAAAAACTACATATTCAAGGGCATAAATGAACTTCGTAGTTCTACTAGATCCGGAAATAAGCAAGATTGTTTTTTTCTTGAATATTCCCAATATACGATTTAAAACCCTTAGGGTTGTCACGCATTCAGATAAATAATAGGTAACCGGATTTGATTGGATTTTGACAAAAAAACAATTACCGACCTCGTAACATTTTAAAGATAAGAATATAATTAGTGTTTTTGTTTACGTAGACGTAACTGTAAGATAGTAGCTGACTTGTTAAATATACGGAAAACAACATTAATTAATAATTAGATGTAAAGTTAGACATTTTTGTTGATTTATCTATGTATGTTGCATAGAATAGTCACAACATAAGCTTAAAGTACCGCCACGTGGTAAAGGCAGTAACAGTTTTTACTGGCTAGAATCCCAATAATATCTATTACTTGATACAGGTAAACGCAGTCGGGCTTATGTTGTTTTCGTTGTCTGTTACGTACTTTTGTATAGTGGCCTGTAGAAGCAATAACATTGCTAAAATCTGTTTCTGAAACATACTCGCTTAATGAGCTTATCAGTACTAATGAAGACGGAAAATATGACCTGCAGGAATGTGTAGTGCTTTGTAACGAAAATATTTTGTAAAGAGTGAATGTGAGATTGTAAGAATAAGTGACCCAAAAATAGTAAAAGCGGTTCATATTAAAATTAATTACTGTTGCAATAGTAATAAAAAATATTTTATAATATCATCAGAATATAGGGTCACCTCTTCCCCCAAAACCCACGACTGGGTTAAAACCCGGGTGATTACCCATCTCTAGCTGGGGTATTAATGTATGATCACAAAGATGCAGCGTAAAATTCGCCATGTGTGTACGTTTATGAGTTAGTTATATTTGTTTTAGTAATTATCTGGATGAACATTTTTCAATTTTCAAAAAATTGTTACTTAGAAACTAAACATGCTCTATGACTAGCTCAATGGGGAAACAAAATCTTGTATATAAATGTCTTAAAAATGTGACGTCCGAAAAATGGCTTTCTTAAAACATTGCATCGCACAGTGGGCAAAGCGTTCTAAACTTTCGGTAAGTGTGAGCAAGGTATATTTTTGGTTGCAACTAACTAATTTTCGCTTTTGTATGGGAGTGGTGTATCTGTTACGGAGTAATTATTATCTTATCTGTGCCCCTGGCGGTATGCCCCCGTAATAAAATTTAGTAAGTAGATAATCTGATTAATTTCCTATATCATTTTATGCTTTTAATCTATACTAATATTATAAAGAGGTAAATTTGGATGTTCGGGGTAATCTCCGCGGTACTACTGATCCGATCTTGAAAATTCTTTTAGTCTTGGATAGCCCATTTATCGAGAAAAGCTATAGGCTATATAACATCACGCTACGACGAATAGGAGCGGCGCATCAATGACAAATGTTGAAAAAACGGGGAAAATTTAGAAATGCAGACGAAGTTGCACCACTGGTCAGCTAGTACGTTATAAATTTATATTTACCACAGAATACATAATAGTAGAGGTGCATTTACTACTAAAATGCAGATGATCACCTACGAAATAATGCTAAAGTTACCTACTTACCTTCACGATATTCATAAAGTCGAACGCGATGTCCCCTTCTTGCCAAATATAATGCTTCAAGAGACCCGACCTATAAATAAATTAAAACTCATCGGTTCCTGCGCGAGTGGTTTTGTAAAATATCTATTTAATTCTAATTCAGAAACAATTCCCTCAAACCATTCCATTATTTAAAAAGTTAATGTTTAGATTTTTTTTTTTATTTAATCTTCAATATTCATGCCGGCTACTTCAACAAAATACAAAAAAAATATACTCATGTTACAAAAAAATTGTTTTTCAAGATATTTTGAATACCTTCTTAATGTAATAAATTAGTAAAATAAATAAGTATGGTGCAAATAGCTATTTATAAACTAATGTATTTATACAACGAAAAATAATACCTTTAAAAACTGAGTAATTATAGATTTACAAGTAGCATAAAAACTAAAACCCTTTAAATATTTCAAGAATTTCTCCCATCGATGTCTCCTGATAATGTGCACAAAAGAAGGGTATTATTAGCACTTTATATTATTATTTGTGCAAAGTATAAAGGAAAAGCCAGCCGTTTGGTCATCAAAGACGACGATCATTCACTTTTCTCATAAATATAAATTTCGCAAATTTCGTAATAAAGGATCCTAATAATCAAGCGCCCGGCCTCTAACAATTGAAACATTAACATTTATTCATTTCAAACCAATATTTATATATTCATTAATAGGAATTTGTGATAAAACTTGTTCTATGCTAAAAACAAATTATCTGGACTAATTTTATTCTTACCAGTCCACCACCAACGATAACAATATCTAATTGTTTCTTTGTAAATTCCTCCGAATATCTATTCTTAACAACTGCCATTATTCGATGCGATTAATCACAAAACTTTATTTTATTTTTCTACTTGTGTGTGTATTATATAGCTACTAAGGTGTCACAATGTTTCCCGCAAGCGACTTAAAACAATACTGACTTCTCTTGCCCAGCCAAGGCAATGCTGTACGCCACAGCGCTCTGCTATTATAAGGTTTCAATTGACATTCCACCTGATTAATTTGTAATGGTTCAATAAAATTTTAGTACCTACTTTGTAAATAATATTATGAAATGTGGATAATATTATACCAACATAATTAGTGGTTCAATAAAGTTTTAATACCTACTTTGTAGATGATATCATACAATGACAAGTGTATGGGTATGTAGTAAATGTGTGTTAGTTCCTTAAGTTGTTTAATACCTGTGTAATATTCCACAAACAGAAATAAAATATATGAAATAAAATTCAGTAACGTAGTAAGGGCTCAACAATAATAAAACATATCTTGATTTGTGCAAGAAGACAGAACGTACAAATCAGCACACCACCGGTCTTTGAATACCGGTAAAATAGTGGTAACGATGCCTGCTACGAAAGATGTAATCATTATTCCGAAAGGTAAGTATCGTTACAAGGTTAAAGCTATTTTTGGAAATAAAAACGACACCTTCGAATAGATAAATATATTTTTCACATTAATTAACACGGCTAACTTGTTTATTTTTTGTATAATGGTGAATATCATTTTTAGGCTTCGCGGGATACTGATTATGAAAATGTTTTAGGCAAGTGTTAGATTTTGTCTATCCTGTAAAGCACTACGGTCTACATAGGAATACTGTGACCTGTATATACGTTGTACTTATAGACGCACAATTTTCTGGGTCCCACAGATGTAAGAAATGTTTGCATCTGCAGAATCCCTAAAACGTTTACGAAACTTTCTTCCAACCGCCACCAAAATTGCCCTTGCTCAGTGGCGTAACAATAGTGTGGCAGAACGGGCAAAATACCACGGGCCCCTGGCCCTAGGGCCCCCTATAGTACATAGCAATTGGTGTGGTAGCTTTTTTGAACCAATCGATGTGGTAACAACTGATGATCGATGAAAACTGACCCATTCTATCAGCGATCGATGCGTGTGGTGGCACCCTGTGAGAGGGCCCCATCCGATGAATTAGTCACTGATGGCATAGGTACGCCACGACCCTTGCTAACTCCCTTCTATTTCCAATTCTCGACTATGCCGATGCCAGCTATCCCGCTGTCATCGAGAACCAACTAAACAAACCTGAGCGACTTAAAAATTTCTACATCAGATTTATATTTGGTTTGCAAAAATACCTTCATATCTTAATGACTAAAGGTCTACTGAATTTCAAAAACAACTCAAGTGGTTACCTTTACGCTTTCGCCAGAATACTCACGCCATTTTCTCTTTTATACAATGTACTGTTCAACCCTTCGCTAGCTTCCTATCTCAAGGAAGGATTCGACTTCCTGCAATGTACACATCCGCGATCTCTAAGGTCATCATAAAATTTGCAACTGAAAACGCCTGCACACTACGGCATTTTATGATAAATCCTTTACAGTAACTGTAATAGTTAAAAACCGTTTATGGAATGCATAGCTTAAGCTTTTTAAAGCACTTATAAAAGAGCACTATCTAACACTTTAAGTGGCGTACAACTCAAATCTCTCGCGTTGAGCAATATGGAGTCTATATTATGTAACTCCACTAAATTGTCTTACTAATTTTTATATTTATTTCACTTTCGTATTTCAAATTTACATTTCGTGGGAGAGCCTTCGGCACGTATGGGCCGGCTCGACCGAAATGATACCACGGCCTCACAGAAAACCGGCAGTGAAGCAATGATTGCATTGCTTCTCGCCGCGTGAGTGAAGTTACCGGAGGCCTAAACCCTTCCATCTCCACCCTCACTCCCTACTCCCACCTTAGAAGCCGGCACGGCAACGCTCTTGTGACTCTTAAGTTGCAGGTGCCCATGGGCATTTACCATCAGGTGACCCGTCTGCTCGTTTGCCCCTACAACATAAAAAAAACTATATAAGTACATGTGTATGTGTTTTTCTGTATATATTTATGTATGTTTACGTGTATAGATATATCTAGATACTTCACGTATTCCTTTTCACCCCATTTTTTATTCTCAAATAAGTCGTAATATCATTCGCTTTACCTATACCATATTTATTATTTCATTGTTTCATTTCTAAATATTTTAGTATGCCACCTATAGCTTATTTTCCTCTGTCTTTTTATACAAAGGTAAGCTGGAAGACCTCGCTTTTAGCGATAAGTCCGCCAATTGTATTTGCCGCCTATTATAAATTGTTTCAATGTTTAATTACGGTCCAAATGTGGTGTACCTACAATAAAGAATGTTCTATGTATCTACACAACTATCCACTTGTAATGGATTATGAAAATTTATAATGTAACAAACAAATGTCGCTCGCATTTATTGTTAAAATACACGACATAATAAACACATGTGAAAAACTACACTTCTGAATGTGAGCTAGATTTTTTATAGTCTAAGTAGTAAGGTCGACTTCTTAATGGACCTCAATTATCAATGAGGAAGCCTACTCGTCTAAAATAACGTTTGAATCATTTAACAACAACATCGACAAACGTCACTAAGCGATTGCATAAAGAATAGGTAGGTACTATATTCGATACGGAAATTCGAGTTTATTTATTGAAATTATATTTGTTTAAAAAAATAAAAAACCGGATCACCGGAGGTTTCCGGACAAACTTTGCGTACAGTAGATGTTTCCTCAAATCCGAGACTCGATAATCCCCCATAATAAAAAATAGTAAAAATGTTCAAATTAAAAAAAAAACCGGACAAGTGCAAGTTTGACTTGTGCACCGAGAGACGCCGGTAGAAACTTGCACGTAGACAGTTCGTTCATCTCTCGAATAAATTCTCGAAGATTTTTGAGATTTTTAGGGTTCCGTTCCCCAAAAGAAAAAAGGAACCCCTTTAGGATCATTTTGTTGTCCGTCTGTCAAGCAAGACCCTTTTTCTCAGTAATCCGTGGGCGCATCAAGTTGAAATCAATACCAAATACTTATTATCACTACATATTATAAAACAAAGTCCGCCACTGCGTCTGTCTGTGTGTCTGTTCGCGACATAGAATATAATACTCTAACATTAGCGTCGCGGCGTCGCGTCGTATTGAGAACCCCGAGCGAATTCCAAAGACAATGGTGTCGATTATGTTGGATTGCTCTCTTGGCTATGATTGACTAAATTTTCTTCTTGCGAGATTTAAGCATTGTTTGCTTTGAGACAGGGTCTTATTTGGAATTTAAACAGGAAGAATGTATAGTTTCTAATTAAAATTATTTATACCTTTTGTATTTTGGATTTTTTTTTTCTTCTTTTTTTTTCTTTTCGGTTTTTCTTTTATTTGTTTATTTACAATTCTAAAAATTTTCAGACAGATGTATTTTATGTATTAATGCTATCTGTTGTCTGTGAGCGTCATTCACTACATCCGGTCTTAGCAGAATATCAGCGCCACCTCTTAACTAAGAAGTGGCCCAATGCTGAGCTAAGAACCATTTTTGTACCCTGTAGTCTTATGTCACTGTGTTATAGATAATCTAAGAATAGTTTTATAATGTAATTTTAGTGTGTTGAATTTACTGTAAACTGTAAACAGGAGTACAAAATAAATTCATTTCTTTCTTTCTTTCTTTCTTTCTATAAACTGAAAAACTACTAAAAGGATTTTCATGCGGTTTTCACTAATAGACAGAGTGATCATGAGGAAGGTTTTGGTGTATAATTTGTGCCTGTGCGAAGCCGGGGCGGGTTGCTAGTATATTATAATTATGACGCCGTGTGCTGTTTAAACTGGTTGAATCTGAACATGGTGTAGAATATTTTGTTTATGGTTGAATTAGCATTACAAACTTTTTATGATTGTAGTCGTTTTATTTTTGGTGCGGCTAACTGGCCGGATGAAAGTCAGTCTCCGGTCATTGGAGACTGGCAAGAGAGACGTAAACTCATCGGCTCCACGTCTGTTTTTTTTTCTTTGTAATCATGTAATATATTATTTCATTTTTCATATTTATTATTTCATTGTTTCATTTCTAAATATTTTAGTATGCCACCTATAGCTTATTTTCCTCTGTCTTTTTATACAAAGGTAAGCTGGAAGACCTCGCTTTTAGCGATAAGTCCGCCAATTGTATTTGCCGCCTATTATAAATTGTTTCAATGTTTAATTACGGTCCAAATGTGGTGTACCTACAATAAAGAATGTTCTATGTATCTACACAACTATCCACTTGTAATGGATTATGAAAATTTATAATGTAACAAACAAATGTCGCTCGCATTTATTGTTAAAATACACGACATAATAAACACATGTGAAAAACTACACTTCTGAATGTGAGCTAGATTTTTTATAGTCTAAGTAGTAAGGTCGACTTCTTAATGGACCTCAATTATCAATGAGGAAGCCTACTCGTCTAAAATAACGTTTGAATCATTTAACAACAACATCGACAAACGTCACTAAGCGATTGCATAAAGAATAGGTAGGTACTATATTCGATACGGAAAATCGAGTTTATTTATTGAAATTATATTTGTTTAAAAAAATAAAAAACCGGATCACCGGAGGTTTCCGGACAAACTTTGCGTACAGTAGATGTTTCCTCAAATCCGAGACTCGATAATCCCCCATAATAAAAAATAGTAAAAATGTTCAAATTAAAAAAAAACCGGACAAGTGCAAGTTTGACTTGTGCACCGAGAGACGCCGGTAGAAACTTGCACGTAGACAGTTCGTTCATCTCTCGAATAAATTCTCGAAGATTTTTGAGATTTTTAGGGTTCCGTTCCCCAAAAGAAAAAAGGAACCCCTTTAGGATCATTTTGTTGTCCGTCTGTCAAGCAAGACCCTTTTTCTCAGTAATCCGTGGGCGCATCAAGTTGAAATCAATACCAAATACTTATTATCACTACATATTATAAAACAAAGTCCGCCACTGCGTCTGTCTGTGTGTCTGTTCGCGATAAACTGAAAAACTACTAAAAGGATTTTCATGCGGTTTTCACTAATAGACAGAGTGATCATGAGGAAGGTTTTGGTGTATAATTTGTGCCTGTGCGAAGCCGGGGCGGGTTGCTAGTATATTATAATTATGACGGCGTGTGCTGTTTAAACTGGTTGAATCTGAACATGGTGTAGAATATTTTGTTTATGGTTGAATTAGCATTACAAACTTTTTATGATTGTAGTCGTTTTATTTTTGGTGCGGCTAACTGGCCGGATGAAAGTCAGTCTCCGGTCATTGGAGACTGGCAAGAGAGACGTAAACTCATCGGCTCCACGTCTGTTTTTTTTTCTTTGTAATCATGTAATATATTATTTCATTTTTCATATTTATTATTTCATTGTTTCATTTCTAAATATTTTAGTATGCCACCTATAGCTTATTTTCCTCTGTCTTTTTATACAAAGGTAAGCTGGAAGACCTCGCTTTTAGCGATAAGTCCGCCAATTGTATTTGCCGCCTATTATAAATTGTTTCAATGTTTAATTACGGTCCAAATGTGGTGTACCTACAATAAAGAATGTTCTATGTATCTACACAACTATCCACTTGTAATGGATTATGAAAATTTATAATGTAACAAACAAATGTCGCTCGCATTTATTGTTAAAATACACGACATAATAAACACATGTGAAAAACTACACTTCTGAATGTGAGCTAGATTTTTTATAGTCTAAGTAGTAAGGTCGACTTCTTAATGGACCTCAATTATCAATGAGGAAGCCTACTCGTCTAAAATAACGTTTGAATCATTTAACAACAACATCGACAAACGTCACTAAGCGATTGCATAAAGAATAGGTAGGTACTATATTCGATACGGAAAATCGAGTTTATTTATTGAAATTATATTTGTTTAAAAAAATAAAAAACCGGATCACCGGAGGTTTCCGGACAAACTTTGCGTACAGTAGATGTTTCCTCAAATCCGAGACTCGATAATCCCCCATAATAAAAAATAGTAAAAATGTTCAAATTAAAAAAAAACCGGACAAGTGCAAGTTTGACTTGTGCACCGAGAGACGCCGGTAGAAACTTGCACGTAGACAGTTCGTTCATCTCTCGAATAAATTCTCGAAGATTTTTGAGATTTTTAGGGTTCCGTTCCCCAAAAGAAAAAAGGAACCCCTTTAGGATCATTTTGTTGTCCGTCTGTCAAGCAAGACCCTTTTTCTCAGTAATCCGTGGGCGCATCAAGTTGAAATCAATACCAAATACTTATTATCACTACATATTATAAAACAAAGTCCGCCACTGCGTCTGTCTGTGTGTCTGTTCGCGATAAACTGAAAAACTACTAAAAGGATTTTCATGCGGTTTTCACTAATAGACAGAGTGATCATGAGGAAGGTTTTGGTGTATAATTTGTGCCTGTGCGAAGCCGGGGCGGGTTGCTAGTATATTATAATTATGACGGCGTGTGCTGTTTAAACTGGTTGAATCTGAACATGGTGTAGAATATTTTGTTTATGGTTGAATTAGCATTACAAACTTTTTATGATTGTAGTCGTTTTATTTTTGGTGCGGCTAACTGGCCGGATGAAAGTCAGTCTCCGGTCATTGGAGACTGGCAAGAGAGACATAAACTCATCGGCTCCACGTCTGTTTTTTTTTCTTTGTAATCATGTAATATTTTGTAATAGTCGTATTATTGAATATCGTATACCTACTTGATATTTATTTGGTGGTCATTAGCCATCAACGAAGCAAAATAGCGAATCATTAGGTATAGTATCCTGTTTGGCAATCAGATATATTATTATGTCCGGGGTACCCTGAAGCTGTAAAAATAACGCGATTAAAAGATACCGCCATTAAAGCCTTAGATTAGATATAACCATGAAATTCGGTAAAAAGCAAGATCTGACAACAAAAATCACAGAAAAAATCTAAATGTCGTTAATTTCTTGTTATATCATAAGTATGAAAAAATTGATTTTGTAATAACAAACTTATATTTTACGGTTGGAAGGTTGACTTTATCGTAAATCGATGTATGATTGAGTATTTTTAAAAATATAAGGCAGTAAAAAAGGCAGTGCACGTGCTTACATCGTATTTTACACACATGCCATTGCCGATAGCTGTTCGATAGTGTTCATCAAATTTTCGATAGTTCGATTGGTCGATTTTTAATCGTCAAATGTACCAGCTTCATACTGATTGCCAGAACGATCAAACAATGGGCCGATTAAACAAGTGCGGTTGATTAAACAACAGGTTAAAATGAATATATTATAGTTGACCCTTTACTGTCACCAATAAAAAATGGGTGAGAGCCACAGAAATCAATTGCCTTATTTAGATTTCTACGGTGAGAGCTTTCATCATCATCATCATCATCAAACACGCACACATGGAACAAGTAAACCCGCCTCTAGAAAAACAGACTGGTACGGTGTCGTCTTCGTCCTCTTTGAAAATACAAAAACATGTTTTAGCTAAAGGTGTTAAAGATTTAGCTTCTATGATTCTATTATCGCATTTTTATTATAACTTCAGCTTACCGGACTGTTCCTCTCAACTAAGAAAGGATTATCTTCAAAATTAGGTATTTGTTTTGCTGTGTTTGCGCTCTATTCATATTCAGTCCAAATGCTCTAAAAGAAGGTCTATGACTCGTAGAAAAGGTACTTTCTTGAAATATATAATCTTAATCAAATTCAAGTTAGTAGGTAATAGTAAGAGTAAGGCAGTTAATAGAAAGAGTAACTTTATACCACAACGATCACATAGATATTCCTAAAATAGATTTATAGGAACTTGAATGCTAAGTAATTCGATATTAAGCCACAGTTTAAAGTTACCTTATAAGCTAACCGCACAAAGTTTCGGCTTCTACCTATATGGTGTCACATTTTATGTTAATGTATATGTAAATAACTGTATTTTGAGGTAATAGGTATCTTTTAAACTGACTTAAAAAAGGAGGAGCTTCTCAATCCCTCCGAATCTTTTTTATGTATGTTTCCCCGATTAAAAAAAAACTTGTTTGAAAGAATATGGGACATGTCAACAGGTCAGAATCTGATAATGAAATCCTGGATCAAAGGAATTTTTTAAATATGATAAACACACCTATAGCGCTTTTGGTATTTTTTATAGTAACTCATGCATTTGCTCTCGAAAAGTACCATTTGGCTCATCAAGACCACAGTTGGCCACCGGAACTACTCAATAATAACTATTTCACGGGTTACTTTCATTCGTTTACGTTTCGTTACGAATGAACGATTCGATTACCTACTTTAATAATCTAAATTTAGACAACCGCTTTGTTTTTTTTTGCAGGTATTAGAGCCACTAAGAGTGCACTCACTAGAGATTTTATGAACAGTTAAGTGATCTTAAACTGGGCATATCTATTTATATTATGTACCTATATCTTAAGACGATTAGTTTAAGCATTTTGGCTTTAAATGTGGAAGCTTGTATTTGGCATCTGCTACTACGTATTTCATTTTAATACTGTTTAAGCCGTAAGCATTCCAAATAAAATAAAATAAAAATATGATTGCTAAGCAATTTACGCTTGTCACAATGCATTTTTTATCACCAGGATAATAATAATTGTTGATAAAAATAATATTTTGTTAAAGGTGATTAGCAGTTGACATTAGACTATTGTAACTTAGATTACAATCCGAACCACTAAAAGGCAAGAAATGAAAATTTAAACATTAGGCAAATAAAAAAAAATAATTAAAATCGACTTTAAAAAACGAAGAGTTTCTCAATTTCGGGAAGAGAACGAATAACATCAATAAATTATTAGAAAAATTAAAATTCACAGTCTCAAGAAACCAAAAGAGCAAAGAAAAAAGAAAATAGGCAAGAAAAAATTAAAAAAAAACATTTGGGAAAAAGAAAACAATGGACTTAACCACTTTAGATGGTCTTACATACTTGTGCTATTTTAAACGATGACTGAACTCATATTGACATATTTTTATTAGGAACTAGATAATTTATTGATTATTCTCGTTAGAGGTTTGGTTAAGCGACGTCGCGTGGCTACGGCGTTAAGTTTTTCGTGGTAGCGTGCCTTCGTTGTTAAGTGTTTCGTATTAGTAAACTGGGACGTGGTATTCCGTGTAACACTTTTCTAAGTTCGGTAACACACACACACGGATTTTTTTTGTACACCGATTCCGATATTTTTTTGATTGAATTGGTTATACTTATGCTCAAGGTTGGTTCCATTTAAATTAAAAACAAAAATATCCCCTTCTAAAGATGGATGAAAGGAATGAATATAGCTTATTACAATTTATCATGATTTAAGTGCAAGTCGCTCGTGTAAGGCTAAGCCCGTTATTTTTTTTTTAGAAGATGTTTATTATTTATCATTTTATCTTAGGTCTTATGCATAGAAAACAGTAAAGATATTTATGAAGTCTAGATATTCGGATTTCGAACATGCCAAAAAACTAATAATAATTTTAATGGTCTGCTTAAACATGTTGCCTGTCCATTTTCCAGTGTTATCACTACATATTATAAAACAAAGTCCCCCGCCGCGTCTGTTTGTCTGTCTGTTCGCGATAAACTCAAAAACTACTGAACGGATTTTCATGCGGTTTTCACAAATAGGTATATAGAGCGATTCATGAGGAAGGTTTAGGTGTATAATTTGTTAACGTTTTGTGTAAATTGGTTGAAATATGATGATGATTGTTGAAGATGTCTCTGCTACCCGTGCGAAGCCGGGGCGGGAGTTTCTTAATAAGTTTACCTTTTCAACCTTCTAAACTCTCCATGCTGTTTTAAACCTTTACCAGCAGCATTGTTATTGAAAGTCATAAATAAAATACATATTATAATAAAATCTTTATTCGCTTATTTAATATTTATTCACTTACGCTACGGTTTACATCTACTTAATATCATTAAAACTAAAAGTTGTTACTTATTCATATATAACTAGTCAAAGTTTACAATTTTTTATTTGCTCAGTGAAAGATGCAAGTCGCCATGTAATCATTACTAGTCATCACTATTTAATGTTTTGTAAGTAAATATTTTTAAAATAAATTATAAACTGTTTCCATGATAATAATCCAATGGTCAATAAATCCTTTCAATTTCAATACTTCCAATCGCAATCAGCATTCAACTCTCAGAGTATGGGAAACAATCCAACTTAGAATCTAGTATTTACCATATCATTATATTATAGTACCGTACTAAAGATGGCATACGCTTGGACGAGCATATGCAGTCAGAGAAAAAAGCAGCCTTCAGTCACCTTTTATTCCGACAAGGGTCTTGTAAGACATAAAACAGAGATATAACACAGCGACTGCGAGATATTCAGGGATTATTGGCACCGCAAACTGGGTACTGAAATTCCAATGCTACTCATTCTCTTTGCGACTCTCCCGAGATGTCCTGATGATACAAACAAAGAACCCAGATTCGGTTCTGCTCAATCATATTCTTGCCAATACTATAACAGATAAGAATAATGAAGGAAATATCAGCCTCTTCCAAATACACTCTGTTGCCTATAATCTAATGTGGTTAATTTATTAATAAATAGTATGATAGACCAAAATATAAGTAAGTGATAATGCCAGATCGTCTGCCTCCGCTATCAAAATATACAATTATTTAAATGGAAGTAACAGGTTTGAGACCTGTTGTATATTTAAAATCTGAAATATTTCCCCGAGTTTAATCTGTAAACTCGATTTAAGCAAGAATTTAAAAACTCATATTACTAGGCATTGAAGAGATATCTTCGGAAGGACTTTGGCTGGAACTAAACGAGCTCAATGTCTCGCGCGTTTCCTCTTTAATCTTCAAGTGTTCGGTGCTCGAGGGAGGCCTCGGAGGTAACGAACGGTCCTTATCTTTATGTTCTTTTGATTTATCCTTACTGCTGTGTTTGTGCTTATGTTTATGTTTGTGCTTCTTTTTCTCCTTCTTCTTTTTCTTTGCCTGTTAACAAATAATGATCAAATTTATAGAATTGAAAATACCGAGTTATAAACACCGCAGACAATCCCCACGAAGTAACTGCTACCATCAAGCGGTTTAGATGATCAGTAGCTAATATGATATCTATTGATCTAATCTAACTGATTAAAAAAAAAGATTAATAATATATATGTAATTATATTGATTGTTGTAGCGCTTCATCCCGGCAGCCGACTTCTGACCGATTACTTTGTACAGTAGTCGTAAGCGCCATATTGTTGTAACACCGACGCGCTCTTTATGTAGGCACGTAATAAATAGTCAAACGTTACTTTGTACATAAACTTATTATTAATAATCAACCACAAACCCTGCATTGTTTAATAAAATAAATATATACCTTAGGAGCACCCATGTCATCTTTATCGTGCCGGAACATGCCAGGTTCAAAGCCGATCGGTCCCGATGTCCCCGGAATCCCAGGGAGTGGTGCCGCGTTGTCCGATATAAATTCTCGTTTAGAATCATCCTATGAAAAACAAAAATAATATAATTCACCTTATCACACTTAAATCGCTTGAATCAATTCGATAAGCATCAGGTAGTTTATGTGATATGAAAAAATAAATATATATATATGTTTGCTATATATATATATGTTTGCTATATATATATATATATGCTATGTACATGCTTCAATTAACATTATTTACATCTTTATGTAAATAAATTTCGTGTCACGTTGTTTGTTAGCGATTAACTCCTAAAATAATGAACCCATTTTAATAAAATTTTGCACACTGTGTGCAGTTTGGTCCAAGTTGAGAGATAGGATACTTTTTATCTCAATTTATAGTCACAATATTTTTTTATTGCAAATTACTTAGCCACATCAACTCGTTGACGGCATGCTATATAAACCATTTGTATATGATCAAACTCCTCACATGCATATAACAAAAACCGTCCAAGTGCGAGTTGGACTCACACATGATGGGTTCCGCAAAATTTAATACAAAGCCAAAAAACAACTTTCCTAGTAGGAGAGCCCCCTTTAATTTTTAATTTATTTTTATTTGCTGTCATAGCGGCAACAGAAATACATCATCTGTGAAAATTTCAACTGTCTAACTATCACGGTTCATGATATACAGCCTGGTGACAGACAGACGGACAGTGGAGTCGTAGTAATAGGATCCCGTTTTTACCCTTTGGGTACGTAACCCTAAAAAGTATAATACAAAACAAAAATAATTACACTATAAACTCTTATAGGCATTTCCGGAGGCACAGTAGTGACATCTATCTTCATATCCTCCTCCTTGATATTAGATAACGGCACTGGCAGCAAATCGTCTAAAGGAGGATTCTTTATTTTGTCCATCGTTGTCATTGGTAGGCCCGGGTCAAAGGGAGCAATTACTGGGTCGTAAGTTAGCTGAAACGAGAAAGGAGACTAAATAATAATAACTAGAGACACCTCTATGAAAATGATGGTGTCTATTTTACATGGACTTGATAGGAAACTCAAAATATCTGTGATAATCAAAATTTAAGATTTATATAAATACCTAGACCTAAAATTAGTAACGTATGAGATAAAAGTATTAGTTTGGAATTAACGAGTTGTCTACATTTTCGTAGCTATTAATGGCTAAGTCTAAGTAATATATATCGCACACCTAAATCTAAAAGGAGCTAACTCAAAAATTTCCATTTTTGCGTTATGCGCACCATCGAAGTCCTTGTCTCAATATCTATCGACCAATAAATCAAATTTAAAAATATCACCACTACTCGAAGCTAGACGGTTAATTAACCAACACAATATACAATACATAGGTAAGTAATAGAAATAGAACTACAAAAATCCAATTTTTTGCCCCAAAACATGATTAAAACACAAGGTTCCTACAATATCTTTCTTCTAGCTGCATTTAAAACTCCAAAACTTCTGCAGTGCAGTTAGTTTTTCACCTTTTCTGAAAAAAGTGCTTTTTTTAATTAGCTCCCTTTAGATCGAGGTGTGCAATATGTATATTATCGTCAGAAAATATGGTATTTATTGCAACATGAACTATGAAAATCAAATTAAACCTGTAGTTGATTCATTCAGACAGTCGGCGTCTAAAATATTACTTATGAGGGAATATTTAAAAGCAATTTTTTCAATTAGGTTGACAAAATTTTTTGACATTCCAATACAGTTTTAATATGGTAGAAAGTAAAATGTAATAACTTTACTAACATCTTCAACCTCTTGTTTTATTACTGGCTTTATCTCCATCTCTGCTAATCTTTCTCTCTCCTTTTCTTTCTCCTTCTCCCTCTCCCGCTCTCTCTCTAACCTTTCTCTTTCTTTATGATGCATCTGTTTCATCATAGCTTGTATTTCGGGCAAGGGCACACATATTGGTCTCTTCAGCCCATATAACGTGTAGTATAAATCTACGAGATCACATCTGAGTCTTGCGTCGTTTGATAAATGGCAGTTTACATTACTCCAGAGCCTATAATGGAAGATACAATATTATTTTTAATATAATTTTATCTAAAGATTCTTTAGCATCACGGTTTCAAATATAGCAGGAGTTAGGTAGACGTTCAGATTCGGCAGCCTTTAATTTAACGAGTGCCATTGGTCGGGGCTGGTCATCTCCATATTGCTATTACTTAAATATTATAGTAATTTGCGCGACTGTTTATATTTTAGTACAATATGTTACATTTAATTTGCACTATATATAGTATGTGGGTATAATAATATAATGTTGCGGACGCCTGTATAAGGGCGCGTGGCGGCATCTGTTGGTGAGTAACGAAACTGGTGGAGTTTTCACCGCCTAAATAGGAACGCGTGGTGCCATCTATCGTGTAACATCCATCGTGTAGCGGGACTAATGGAATGTTCTACGTTGTTCTGGAAAGATGTCGAGTCACACAGATATATTTCGGGATAGTTCAGGAACTCTCTATGAGATAACGTTCGGACGATATAAGTCGCATTGCAGTATTGATTCAGTTCTAGTTTTGCGATCAGCGAGTAACAAGTGTGAAGAACAGCGACGAGTATAAGCGTATATTATTAGTGACAATGATTGTTAACTGTGATTATTGTATTTATTGTGAATTATTTCAATAAATAGTATCTATTTAGTAACAAATTGTTGGATGCGTCTAATCCCGAATCTACCTCGTAACAATAATATAGCAGATATTACACACTTTCCTAAGTATAGCTTGACCATGGGTTCTAGTACACAGATAAACTTACATGCAAAGCGATCGAACCCAGGACCCTTAACGTTGCAGCCGTCAATAGCGTTTGATGAAGCCCAGCTATATCTTCAAGGTTAAGCTATCAAAAAAGATCGTGTAAACGTAAATAAGGGAAAATGATGAACAAGTGCGCGTACCTATGTACAACAGCTTCGGTATCGAGGCGATGTCTTTGCGCAGGTTCGAACGGTGGCATGTTAATAAGTAGCCTTGCGAGGCCATGCCTCACTCCGGGGTCCGCATCGCTCTCTACGGCCGTCAGCAACGAAGATAAATCCTCCGGCTTGCCATCCACGCGGACAAAGTCTACAAGACACTCGAACGCAGCCAGCCGGACATCTGGAGATTATAATTATGTATGACAAAATAATCTAAAATCGTTTTACCGACTACTTGCGGAGTAGGGAATGCTCCCTAGGTGTGTGTGGACTTTACAAATTTAGAACAAAAGGCTCAGAAGAAGTAACTGTAAACTGAACACTGAACGGTGGCATTTAGCGAGGTAACAATTAAGCTCACAACACCACCTTTTTTGACCCTGGTTAGGTTAGGTCATGAAAATTTAGCTGTGGTCATTTAATGTTTACATTTAAAAAGACATCCCTTGGTAGAAAAGTAAACTTTTGCTTTAGAATTGGTTCCCTTTAGTAGATTTCATTATTTTCTTCTAGAATCAGGCAACTTTGCTATTAAATGTTAGTCGATGGCAATGTTTTAACATAACTTAAATATAGATTTTTATATCTTATAGTTACAATAATTTAAGATATATTACTCACCTATATATTGCCCATATTGTGCATATGCTCTAAAGATCATTGGTGTACTAGGTAAGTGCCCACATTGCTGTAATCGTCGTATAGCCCGTAAACAACTGACTGTAACTGTGTTTTTGTAGCATGGCAACACTTTCTCTAAGTTCAATACTCGCGTAATTTCTTCTAATACCAGTCTTGTATCCGCTGATAACGAGTCAGCTGTTATTGGGGCACCCTGCATTATACACAAATATATTATTGAACTATTTCAACTAAAGATTAGTTATAATTTAATCTTAGTTGTATATATTGCTTATTTCTAAAAACATTACTAGATAAATAATATTATTGAAAAGTATGTTTATTAGCACCTAGCGTCCGTCGCGGCAGGACACTTCACTCCTTGAAAAAGGGCCCCCGTCGGATCCGAAACTAGTAGGGCATCCCCGAAATGCAAACGTGAGTAAAACCGTATAGTTTCTAATAAACATGAATACCACTCACGAAAGTTTTTATTATTAAAAGTATCTCGTTTTGTCATCACTTTTTTTTTAAAGATTACGTAAAAGCAAAATCTATTTGGGTCATCAATCTGTGAGCCTTACAGATAGCGAAGTAGAGATTGTCCTAACAATATTTTTTTTGTATTTTCAGAGTATCCCAAGAGAACATCAACCAAGTGATGCCAGAACTTAATTAAAAATCCCTAAGGACAATTATAGTATCCAACCAACCAATAAATATTCTCGTACAAATAAGAAAAAGTACTTACTGGTTGTAAAACCGATATTACTGGAGTTATAGTAGCAGCCAAAGCATCAACCAAAGAAGCCTTGTAATAGTTGTCCGAAAAGTGATTTTTTGAGTTGTCGTTATACTTGAACAAATCTAGAAGAAATCTCACCACTTCGGGGGGACATATGCCGTGGATGTTACGTAAACCTGCGTACAACGGATATAACATACAACATTAAGTAGAAGCTATGTACATTATACATTATACATTATACATGTATATTATACACTTTCAGGATTACTACTAAGGGTTCGCAAAAAGTGGGAGAGACCAATAGACCATTAGATATAATAGTAACACTGGGGGTACGGTATTGAGAGTCATTTTTTTTTATGATATAGGAGGGCAAACGAGCAGACGGGTCACCTGATGGTTAATGGCTACCGCCGCCCAGGGGCACCTGCAACTCAAGAGTCACAAGTGCGTTGCCGGGCCTTTAAGGTGGAAGTAGGGAAGGGGAGAAGAGGGGGGAGGGAAGGGTTAGGGCCTCCGGTAACCTCACTCATTTGGCGAAAAGCAATGCAGGCATTGCTTCACTGCCAGTTTCCTGTGAGGCCGTGGTATCACTCTGGTCGAGCCGGCCTATACGTGCCGAAGCATGGCTCTCCCAAGAACAACGAATTCGGTGACGATGGCCTTTACAATTTCATAAATAACCTGAAATAAAATAGTATAACTTTTGTGGGAGCCCCTGACTGTTTGTTAATGAGATTAAATATTGCCTGGAGGGCAGTTATAGGTATTTTTTTTTATAAAAGGACAACTCCAGCATTAGGAATTACTCATGTGTCGCGTTACTTTACAAAGATACAAACAACGGACACAAAGAACACCCATTCTCGGGTGGGAATCGAACCCAAGACCTATGGCATAGCAGTCAGGGTCACTAACCACTAGGCCAACAGGTCAGTCAACGTTTTCTTTCGCTTTTCACAATTTTCATTGGGGTCGGTGCAATGTGTAGTAACATAGCAGAGAGTTTTAGCTGTTTCCTTTTATGGCTAGCCGCCTGCCCGACACAAACCCTTCTTGGGAATGTAGTCGTTTTAAGACGGGAAAGAAGAATGAAGGTAAATTTGTATAAGGAAAAATGGGTTGGGAGAGAAACCTAGGGTAAGGGATACCGCAAGTCTCGCATGGGGAACATCAGAGACAGCAGTAGCTCGCAGAGACCGGGGTCGCGTACCCCAATGTCGAGAGTTGTTACGAAATTTTCAGTTGCTCGGCCTTAAGCATGTTTTGGGAGAGCCATGCTTCGGCACATATGGGCCGGCTCGACCGGTGTGATACGACGGCCTCATAGAAAACCGGCAGTGAAGCAACGCCTGCATTGCTTTTCGCCGAGTGAGTGAGGTTATCGGAGGCCCTAACCCTTTCCTCTTCCTATCTCCCTTCCTCGCCCCTTATTCCCCCCTTCCCCTACTCCCACCTTAAAGGCCGGCAACGCACTTGTGACTCTTGAGTTGCAGGTGCCCATGAGCGGCGTAGTTATTTACCATCAGGTGACCAGTCTGCTCGTTTGCCCCTATACCACAAAATCTAAAAAAAAAAACTTTTGAAGGACACAAATATTTTTGAATTTTTCGTACTTTACCCTGTGCCTATGGTGACCATAACGTAGCTGGAATATCAAAATATTAAACAGCTTACCTGCCATGGCGACCGGTATAGTTTTCTGCAAGAAGTAATGCTGTAGATTATCAAAGTTATTCTGTTTGATAATATGAGGTGCAGCGAATGAGCCAAACATCTTGCGAAATATTGTCAACATGGCTGGTGGTCCTGCCCATGAACTTATCATTGCGTTCGCCACCTACGACATATTAAATTACTAAGAAGTGTTCGCCCACTGGTCGATATTCGACCATAAACACTTTTATATTGTAAATAAAACCGGCCAAGTGCGAGTCGGACTCACGCACGAAGGGTTCCGCACCATCGTACTAGGTTTTATACTATGTAAGTACTTTTTAAATACTTTTGTACCAAATAAAAACACGTTTCTACATATGGGAGCCTCCTTTAATTTTTATTTTTTGTTGTTATAGCAGTAACAGAAATACACATTCTGTGAAAATTTCAACTGTCTACCTATTACGGGTCATGAGATACAGCCCGCTGACAGACAGACGAACAGACGGTCAGCGGAGGCTTAGTAATAGGGTCCCGTTTGTTACCCTGTGGGTGCGGAATCCTAAAAATAACATTTTTTTATTAATACCTAAAAAATTCGTCAACAGCTAATTAATAAAATACTTATTTTGTTAATTAGCAAAAAGTCGACTGGAAAATAGCAAAGAAAAAGGTACTGAATTGTTAGAATGAACTCTTAGATCATGTTTTCTTTTTTTTTAATGTTATAGGGGGCAAACGTGCAAACCTGATGGTAAGTGACTACCGCCGCCCAAGGATACCTGCAACTCAAGAGTCACAGAAGAAGAACCCCCTTCCCCCTCCTCATTTCAAGCCTCACGTGATTAATGGACAATCCCTAAGAAGGGGACAGTGAAACTCTTTAGTGGCCCTTCGACTTTGATCTCATATAATTAGTTTTAACGAGTCCAACAATTGGGGCTTAGTAACGATGGTCTGATGATGGAGCCAGGAAGTGGATAGTGGAACTATTTTCTTTTTAATTTGGCTCGCTATTAAAGCTTTTGTTAGTTTTAACTATCACAGACACTTAGATGAGAGTGGATGATTCCTATTTTTTAACCCCCGACGCAAAAACGACGGGGTGTTATAAGTTTGACGTGCCTGTGTGTGTCTGTCTGTGGCATCGTAGCTCCCGAACGGATGAACCGATTTTGATTTTGTTTTTTTCTTTGAAAGGTGAAAATCGGTGAAAGATGGCCATAGCCACGAAATGGCGGATTATATATTTTTTTCCCCACTCCCCCTCAATATGGGTATCAAATGAAAGGGCTTGACTAGTAGAATACTATACTACTATGATATGATACATTTCAAATCCAAGATGGCCGTTCATACTATTTTTATTATTTTGTGTCGGGGGTTTTTTAATTTATAGTTATTTATATAAACTAACACCCCAACAAATAAATTAATATAAAAACATATAAACAAAAACAACATACAAATATAAAAACAAAAAAATAGATAAGTCTTACCTTAGTCAAGCAATGCGCAGCTCTACACCTAATTTTATAAAATGTTTGTTCATTCTCTATGACGTCAGTTAAAGCTTTTCTGGTGGCGGGCTCAGGGTAGTTGTGCAATGCATCGATGGCTTCGCTCTGTGCCGTGACGTCACGCTCGTGACGTAGTTGGAACTGCCACTGGTAGTCAGGCTGGGATATCACGGTACTACGCAACAGTGACATCTCAGGGTCGAGACGGATCCATAAGACAGGTGAATCGCTGGTGGTAGGTATTTTTCATATTAATATACTTTTTATGTGTTTTGGTTGGCAGTTTTGCATTTTAAGTTCAACTGATTTGAAATTTTGGGTGTTCGGATTATTCACATTATGGTAAACCATTTTTACGTGTTTCTACGTTTCTAGTAACTTCTGTCTGCATACTGTCTAAGTCTAGGTACAACGATGCAAACCAGCAATTAATTTAAAACTTAATTAAATATTTTTTTAAATATTTTTTTTAAATATTTTTTTAATTAAGAATCTAATTTATCTGTTGTATTTTAGAAAAATAAATAAGTAAAGAATATCGAAGCAACAAGAAGTGAATTATAGTAAATGCTATGTTGTGAGAAGCAACATTTTAGTGTAGATATTTTTGATCATTTACATCTTATTGCTGCATAAATTTCTATTTGACAATATATTTAATAACTTACTCCATAGCAGAGAGATCCATATCAACCTCTTCCCCGGTACACAAGGGGATCTTCTTTTTCTTATTTCTTCTACTCTTGCTGTGGCACGTGATGTCCGCCTTCACAACCGTGTTTTCTATTTGTAACATATGTTTGAACGTTCCATCCAGTTCTTGAAGCTGTACTAACAACGGTCCGACATACTTTCGTATACCGCGCTCGTGGACGCAGTCTTGTCGGATTTCTAGTTCTACTGTATTTCTGCAAAAGAACAAAGAAAAGTGTTATGATACATTTGTCTCACCTTGAATTTTGTCGCCCACATTCGCAAAAACTTCTTTCATGTCCTCTCCTATACAATCTTATGGGATATAGGTACAGTCTTATGATATGAGGATGTTCTATTATTTATAAAACTATCACTGTCTCTCCCTTTCTAACACACCATTTACCGTGATAATTCCTGTTTCACACGGGGGCAGAACAGTGAGGCAGAATAGTAGGACAGAACAGTTTGGAAGAACAGTATCGTTTAAATATAGGATTAGGATAGTCGGGACAGTCCAAGTGAAGCGATGGAGCGTCGCGCACGACAATGGCAATATTTGCGCCGTTTACTAAAAATTGTTGCACAAATAGCTCTGGATGAGCTTATTGAGTGTGTAAATAATGAAATAAATAAAAAATCGAAAAAAAAACAAATGCAAAACAAGTCGAAACACGCGCGCGCACACTGTCCTGCTCTTTAGACTGCACTGCCCTTGCGTTCACACGAGTCCAACCACAAGACAGACGAGCGAGAAAGGTGGTGGGGGAAGCAAACTGTCCCGTGTCTTGGTTACTGTCAAGAAAGTACTGTTCTGTGCGTTCAAACGGTAGCAGTACTGTGCTGCCCACTGTTCTGCCCCCGTGTGAAATACGCATAACTGCTGCATATTTGAAATGAGATAAATCAAAATTAAAATCTTTCTTTTTCTTCTCCTTCCCCCTACTTCAATACTTCATTATATGCCGCACTTTCTATTTCCCTTCCCATTTACAAAAATCTATAAAAAATATAAAACACACCTTTTACGATTGAAAACAGACGTGAGTTGGAACTTAGCGTGACCACCAGTTCGTACCCATTGGTCAACGAACACGGCCATGTCTTTGCCTGTCACAGTGAATATTGCCTTCACGAAGAGATTCGTCGAGAGCAACAAGTGTCCCCACAGACCGCTGCCGATTTTTGTGTTTGCTGCGTTAGTCGCCAGGGAAAGTTGCTTGTTGAACACTTGCAGTAAAAGTTCTTGGCCAATTCGTTGCTCTAACATGCGTAGTACGAGGTGCGACTTTTTTCGCATTATCTGGAAAACACAGTTTACACAGTAAGACTTACAGTATGTCACATTCATTTAATTATCCTTTGGTTGTAAAATTATCAAACGTAAATGGATAAAACTAAGCAAATAGGATAAAAGTTATAATTTAGAACCATTAAAGGAATCAAAATAACCTAGCATTACTTTAGTACGCACTAAACGGACACCAGGGTGGATCCTTACAGAACCTTTATTTCACTTATACTGTACATGTGACACATAAATACACATAAGTACCCAGGACCTAAGATCCCCTTGAATAAAGCCAAAGCCAAAAACTGGTAATATTATAAATTATTGAAGATGTTTATTATTCAATCCTATCCTTACCGGTGAATTGATTTCGGAGACAATTTGGAACATAAATAGATTGCATCCTAGATTAAGACGTACCTACGTAGACGTACGTAAGAGGGACCCGAGTAAAGAATAAATATGAAATTAGGTACCTCAATGTACCGTGGCGACATAGTGTGAACATTGCGGACAGGGAAGTAAAACACGTCTTTTTGTTCAACACGAGCGCCACTAGCTGGAGGCTGCCACGGGTCCAAAACAATTCCACCGTACTGTTCCTCATATGCTACAACCTGTTAAATTAAAATACACATAATGCTATTCTGTGTATATAACTATTTTTCATATTTTACCAGTTTAATTACTTCTCAATGCAATTTTACCAGGTTAATATCCAGTAAATATTAAAAGGGTTTGTCTTTGCCAAAATATGCTCACCTCCTGTAACTCTTGATGTGTCATATACTTGTACTCATTGTTTCCAAAGCACTTCTTAGAATACAACCCACATAAATAATCCGGTATTCCCTTAGCCAACCACAGATCTGACCAGTTCTGCATTGTGATGAAACAACCAAAGAATTGTTCAGCCACAGCTTGAGCCATGGATTTGCGGCTAATGAATGTTTGATCGATGATGGCTATTGAATGTAGGAGATGAGTACTCATAATGGACATTGTTGTATATGCTGTAGCATCATCTTCAACCTAAAAGTGGTGAAATGAGTTTAGAACAATCTCAATACTGCAGCAACACAAGTGATTGATAAAGGGAAGGAGCTCAAAATTTAACTTAGATGTAGAAGATGTAATAGGAATAATTGCAACTAACCTCATCAACAAACACTTGCTTATAACAAGGATATGGATATCTAGTAGATAGAGTTTCTTCATAAAACTCAAATGCCTCATGCACATATCGTACAGTATTTTTCAATATCTGCATTAAATTTGGAAGACAGTAATGTGTAACTTCATTCATATGTGGATCTACATATGTTTCAAATGGCCTAAAAAGAAATTACATTCATTAATTGAAGAAAAGACTAAAAGTAGATTGTTGACTTTTTACATAGAACTGTCAGTGTAAAAAATGCTTTAATTCATTATATCATTTGTCATCTGCACAAGTAAACAACAATAACATTAAGCCAAATTCTAGTACAAAAAAAAAACAGATTGTAATATTTACTTATCAAATCATCTTCTCCAAAGAGAAAGTCCAAAAGATACTTAATAAATTTTAAAACACAAACAGTAAGAGAAGCGAACACCAGTACTATTACTGACCAAATTAATCTTTATCTAAAAACAACTTACCCAATTGCCAGAGCAATATTTGGAGCACACGCTGGTGTGTTCACTAAATAGTGAAACGTCTTTCTCCTATGATCAGGAGTGTACACTACATCAACCAGTTCACCGCATGATACTGCAGTGAGACACTCATCAACAGTAAACTCTAGTTTCCAAGTGCAGGGCTCTGCAAAACTATCCACACATGGGAACCACAACCTTGCTGAGTGTCCATATGTAAACATGTGGGCAGATTTCTAAAAAAAAATTAAGCAAGCATTTACCTTAAACTACATAATTATAAACTAATGTAGATAGATCTTTAGATAAAAAAAGAAAAAACAAAACAATTCAGTACCTCCACTGTGTGTCAACTGAATTTTCTTTTTGGAGTTTACACCTTAAGAATCGTTTTTCATAAAATTGTATGAGGAGTGAAATTATTAAAAGTGTTAACTCAAAAATTAGTTTTCTGTCAATTTGAAATCATGTAAGTGTATAAAAGTGTGTGTAAATTTAATTGTATTGGATTGTGAACTCCAATCTTGCACAGAGTTAAAGAGAGAGAGAGAAAGAAAGAGATATATTATGTTATATCTTTGCAGTCATAGCAAAACGGTGGATTTGTTTTTTTGACGATTTTTGTTTTTGACCTAAGCCTACTAACATTATACTTTATCATAAAACAAAACATTTTTCAAAACTCATATTCACAGTAACATTTTCAGATTTCATTAACAGAAACAGCGGTTTTCAAAATATTACATAAAACATCATTTGAGAAAAGTGCTCTCGTGTAAAGTTAATAAAAATCAAATCTTTTTCTAAGATGCGGACAATATATATGTCAACGTAAGATTGTAAACTCTAATTGTGCATCCGGGCTGACAGACACTTTTTTTTTTATAAAATTATAAAAAATTATTATATTATTTATGAAAAAATATTTTCAATAAAAATATAAGAAAGTTTGACGTCATCGTGACCACTTAGTAACTAATATAATAATATTTATGTGTGAAATATATGGAAATAAATGTATGAAAACCATAATTACCTCAACTAGGGAGCCTTCGCCTTCAGGAACAACGAAGTGCATTCCTCCCTGTGGTGACTCAAGTGAGAACTCAATTCCAATTCGCAGACCTCTTCCCTCTCCAACCAAATGAGCAGCTTCTTCTGGTATCTGTATGTGAAGCTCTCCTGAGTTATGATCTGGGTCTATCTTTTGAGCGGCCGCTAAGTGACACTGTGAAAAAACCTCCAATGATCTCCTGCAAATGAAATATTAATTTAGAATATTTTGAAGTATATTGATTTTATATTTTTTTCTTAAACGAAGATTGTATTTTATGTGCATTAACATTTCCGATCTGAATTTGAGTAATGTTTTTTTTTTGATAATGGAATATTTGGTTTATTGATGGAAGTTAAGTGTTTTTATTATTTGATTGAGATGTGTGTTATACTTGAAAGTTTTAATTTTAATAATTGAGTTAAATTAGGGCCCTTATTTATATTGGATTATTATTTATTATTATTTATTGTGTAGGTTTTTTTAAAGACTAGTTTTAACGGAGTCCAATGAAATATTTAAAATTACACCTTAAATATCTACAATGTTTTTAAACTGAAATAAAAAAACAAACATACTGATCATAAAAACAATCAATTGCATTACAAAAGTTATTTGAAAAATATATATTACTTACGTATTCGGATCAGCTTGACAAATGTCCAAAAATGGGTCAAAATATTGAAAGTTGGCTTCATATTGATCATTCAGACACACACGATATATGCGACACTGCTTTCCATTGAGCCGAATGTAACGAAGATTGTCTTTCAACGGCACAATAGTTAATTCCACAAACCCCTGAAATGAAATTTAAAAAATAGAATATTGGTTTAAAGTAAATAACCTCTAAATAAAATAAATATTTATACTAACGATGACACTTCTTCTTTCGAAACTTATCCCAGTTAGACTTAAAATTTGATGGGCTGTACAAAAGAATTAATAAATAAGTAAAAACAAATAAATGAAAACACATTGCATTATAATAAAAACAAGTTATCATTATAGTGATACTTATAGTTTGAATGGGCGACAGTTGTCGCCTGTCCTTTCCTTCTTCATTTTTAGTTTTTAATTAGTTACATTTCTGCCCTGTAGTACTTAAATTCTTTAAAATTGTCATTTGTTTTCTGAGTATGTATTAATTTATTTGGTTTGCAATTTTTGCAAATCCACAACCACAACAACTAGATACATTTATATTTTGACAGAACAATGTTCAACATTGTAAATTAAGTGGCAACATTATGTTGCCACCTTACTTTTTAAAAAGGGGGTCCCTTCTTTATGGTGTTTAAAATCTCGATGAATTTTAGACGATTTTAAGGCACTGGATACTAGTCTTTTCACCCCACTTCGGAGGAGGGTTGGAAATTATCGTACTCTGGCGTACGATAATACATATTGTATCGTACATCGTAACAGTATCGAAATAATCGTACATGTACGATAATTATCGTACATCTGGCATCGCTGAGTGAGTGTGCGCCTGAAGCCGTGTGCGCTCCCCTCTCGTCTCTTCCGTCCCCGCGGCGCCCCGCGGAGTAGTGATGTGATTCGCAACAGTAGGTAGGTAGTAAAAACTACGTGTGTTTCACACTTATGAAATACTTTTCAGTCTACGTTAGTATTTGTAAGCCTCTAAAAATTTTTCCTAATTGAGACTTAAAAAAAAAAATTGAGTGTATACTCGGTGTTGACTTGCGGTATATGATCCGAGTATATTGGGTGTATTTTTATTCTAAACTCAGTGTGTGATCAATAAACACCAAATATACCTATCGTATTCTCTTAAGTATACACCACACTGAATATACACTAAATTTACACCGAGTATATACGGTGTACCCGGTGTATAAGGATCTGCTAGGGCATTAACTGTTCTTCATTGTTCGATCAAAATTTTTTTTGTTTGATCTTTGTTTTTTTTAAATAAAATAAAAAAATTACCCTCAAGTTGGCGGGGGGGGAGTCGTTCTTTTCCTTTTTTTTTTTGCTATTTTCAATAGTTCGTTAACTGTTCTTCATTGTTATATTATGACATGTGATTGAAGAAACTAGGTAACGCTAATGCATTTAGTAAGTAATGAAAAATCAGCAAAATACACAAGTATTTAATTTATCGAAACTTATAATTATATCAATTATTTAAACCAAACCGTAACATTTGCTCATTTTAAAAATTAAAGCGAAACAAGTCAATTTTAATTTAAGAAACTTTAATTTTGTTATTTTTGTTAAACATCACTTCTCTAGAACTTTAAATTACAACTAATATCCCACTCATACAGCACGTCATTTCAAATTATAGCATTTTTTAAACGCGATAGCTGAAAGAGCCAATGTTATACGCTCAGAAAACGTAACAGGACCTAAAAAGATAAACTTAAACTACGACGGTTCACCTCTAGATCTGTCAAAATATGATATGAAAGAGAAGAAATGAATGAAGAGGTCCATTGCGATATTACGATTGTTGGTGGATTATTGTAAAATTCGTAGCCTCTGAATACCGTGTTTTAAGACTTCGTGATATATGTGAAAGGTGTCTTGTTAAATTATACATAATAAGCATTTTTCATGTTTATTTTCGGTTTTAGTGATCAAAATGTGGGAATCACCATACTTGACTTGTTTGTTTCTGTATATATTTTCTCTCCAAATTATTGTCACTAATTCACGCACGTCTAATGTGTGGAAATTGAATGCGGAAGAAGAACAAATTGTTGACGGTAGTACATTGTCTCAGGTCAGTCAGAATTCTATATTTATGTCCGTAAACATTTATATAACCAGTGCACTAGATTTTCTGCTACATACGTACATACTTACCTTTCATTTTGTTACTCTACACCGTATTACTACCGTGTTTACCTTGAATTAATTTCTTTGAATTAATGCAAATTCTCAGATGTTACAATAATAATTGTATCATACTGTGAGAAAACAATCAACTTTTGAACAAAATGATTAATGTTGTGGGTTTATTCCAGGATGATTCTGAAAAACCAAGAATGGGTGAAGAAGACCCTGTTTTCAACATAATAACATCAACAGTTTATTATGGAAACACATGGACTAAACATGGATTTGATATGTTTTGCACGGACTGCCAAATATATGAACAGCAGAGGTTTGTATATTGTTCATAAACTCCTAACTAAATAATAATAATAATAACTTCACACATCTCACACACGGCCGTTTGATCCCAAACCAGGCAAAACCTGTACTAAGGTAACCAGACTGCTGATAAACATAGTTATATTTTTCTAAATACATACATATTATAGATAAATTACACCCCGACACAGAACAAATGATCGTGCTCATCACACAATTATTTGTGGGTGGGGATCGAACCCACAACCTCTGGCTTAGCAGTCAGGGTCAGTAACCACTAGACCAACAGGCCAGTCAATCAGTGTTGTCACTTTTCCATTACCTTCCTTAGACATTTTTGTTAAGAAATAAGCCTCACAGAAGACAATTATGATTAGTTTGCCATTAATGCTGATTTTATAATTTGGTTTTCTGAAATAAAAATTTTGCTAAAGACAATAAACATTTTTCCTCACGTTTCAAATGCTTGACAATAAGAACAATTATTATCAAAATTAAGAATGCTTATAGTATTAAATTAAAACATTTATTTATTATCTATATGTGAGTACAATGATTTATTAATATTATTTTAGTGTGTGCTATGTATTGAAAATAGTACATTGTTTATAGTTAATAATGGTTTTCCTTCTTACTTATCAATAATAATTTTATTTATCTTTGTCAATATTGAGTTCATGGAACCACAAACCTGCCACATGTAGAATTAGCTTACATTTGTAGGCTCCGTGTCTATAAGGAGAAAGAAAAAGAAGACTATAGAAGTTTTATATTAATTAAATATTATTTTCAGAGCTGGTGTTGAAAATAGTGATGAGACAACACCAGCTGAAATCAATGGTGATGCAGATGATGAGTACTTAGATTGTGGCAAGGCAGTTAATTTTACATACTATGACAACTTGGTTGGTGTGGCCCGACGACACAGACATCCAAATGTGCCTGAACCACAGGTATGTACAGTACAACAGTACCTTATTCAGACACTAGCCGTTCCCGCAGTATCACCTGTGTTTATGATCACTGCTCTGCTCCCATTGCTCGTATTGTGATATTATATAGCCTATAGCCTTTGCCGATAAATGAGCTATCCAACACTAAAATAATTTTTCAATTTGAACCAGTAGTTCCTGAGATTAGTGCATTCAAGCAAACATACGAGCAAACTCTTCACCTTTATAATATTAGTATAGATATTGAGTTTGGGAGTTATATAATAATATTTTTATTATAATAATAATAATATTTTTAATGAAGTTTTGTCATCCCTATAAAAACCCTCCATAAATCAAAGATGTTATTATAACAATGTTTATTCATATACAGGCAATATACCATTTATGGAAAACCACATTTAAAGTCCCAACCCCTATTACAGACTTGGCCTCACACTTTTGATATAAATAGTCCAGGTAGTCGGTATCAAATGACTAAGGCCAGCATGCTGAATCACATCCATCTTCCATTTAAATACCTATATTTTATATTGAAAAATCATTGCCAGGTTCACACTTAATTAACTTTAGGGAATCATTATATTGTTTGTTGCAATTACTTTTTGATTCCAAAAATTATTTAAATAATTAAATTTTAGGTGTCCCTTATATTTCCAAAGAAGAAGTCAAATGGTCTGTCGCCATCTGAAATAAACGGGTTTGAGAAACGTCTAAAGAAGGCCAAGAGGGAAAAGCCAAAGTCAGTTCAACTGTACAATCAAATTGGCAACTTCTGGAGGATCAAAGGTGATACAAGACAATCAATCGAGTGCTTCAGACGCGCTCTTGCTGTCTCACCATATAATGCAGAAGTAAGTAGTTATTAGTTTGTAGTTTATATTAATACTACTTTTAAAATTAGTTAAAAACATTGCTTTTTATGTATGTATTATTGCAATAAAAGTGCACATCAATAGTAATATTTTTTTAATGATCCAATGAATATATCGACGAACCCTACGTACAAAGCAACATGACAAAAGTCGTGGTTTACAGGAGTGCGTTTTAAAGTTTCGAACTGATCTGACGTTAATAAAAAGGGAAGTAAATCTTCCCTTTCAAAGTTTGAAAATAAAAGATCATTCTAGTCTTACTTATCTCCGAAAACTATTTTTTCTTCCCTCAGAGTCTTTTCCCAACTAACTTGGGGTCGACTTTTACCTGAAGCGACTGCCATCAGACCTCAACAACCCAAGTACTAAGCGATATCGAAGTTCTGTAGTTAGACAAGGTTGTCGCCCTTTTTTTATGGCTCCAACTACCATAGAAACGAATGAAATGAATGTTCGTAAACGAATGCCACAGATGTTCGTATGGCAACCGGGACCGATGTGCTCTCAGAGGCACGGAGGGGTTTAAATTTGTTAAGAGTGGACAGCCATCCTAAGACTGACCTGGCAGTATTACTTAACCTTGCAATATGCTAACCTACTCGTTTACCACTTAGCCACGAACTAAACAATCAACATCAGCAACACTGATGCTGGACTTGCAGCTCAGTAACTAATGCTGCGTTCCTATAATCAAGAAACGATTCGTTTTGTTTACGAACTGTAAAATTTTCGTTGAAAATTCAACGAAATTTTACCGTTCGGAAGCAAAACGACTCGTTTCGATTTCGTTTCGTTTTGTCGAATCACCCATTGACGACCCGAAACGCATTGACGACCTTGTAAAATCTTAATTTTTTTTTATAATAGTTTGTACTGCAGTCCCTTTATAAAAGCGTGGCATGTTTTTCATTCTGTAATTTGACGAACTGAGTTAGGAAGTGCATTACTAGTATCAATCGTCTAATAATTGATTTTACATGATTATACACTGTCATCCACTTACATTAATAAAAACACATGGAACAGCGACAATAACTATTATTTGTTTTTATAAATCATTACTTTAAATAAACATAAGTGTGGAATTTGTTTTAATAATAAAATTGATCAGAAGGCTTATTCTTGCAATGTAAATACAGTCATGTTACAGTTACAGACCTGATATCTTAAAAGAGTCACTTAAAAAAATACATCCTAAACGCGGTTCGAGCTTGACCCTGGTCGCGCACGTTTGACTTCTTAATGTGCGTATTAGAAACTAAATATCCGTAGGTAAACTTGATGTAAAATTTGTATATTTGCTACTGCTGTTCCGTCTAACGATAGCTTGTCTGTCTGTGTGTTAACCGTCTATTTAAGGTCATTAGTATACCTATACGTGGTGTACCTAGCCTAAAAATATTCTATATGTCATGAGGAAACTTGCGTAACTAAGAGTTCTGTAATATTCTCGGTGGTTTGTTACGAGAGTAACTCGACATCGAAGTAAACTATGCTGACATATTATATCTATATATATAAAAATTAATCCCTATTTCCCTTGGTCACGGCATCACGCGTGAACGGCGGGACCAATTTCGCTAATTCTTCTTTTTTTGTGTTTGTTATAGTCAGGAGAAGGTTCTTATGAAAGAAAAAATTATAAAAGTTGCGCGGAAAATTAGAAAATTTAAGAAAACTTAACGACCATATTAACTTTTCTAGTGTAACCTTAGCACTTTTAGCATAACTCACAGTGATTTGACAGTTGGCTTGGTTGTTCAATATTCATAGTTAAGACAGGACTTCTGTCGGGTCAGCTAGTACAATATATATAAATGTGGCAATCGATACGCTCTATTTATAGCCAAAACCACACGGCATACACTTTAGTTATTAATACCTAATACAAATGTAATTTTAATAATTTACTCTAGGGTACAGTAAAAACATGTACACTCGTCAAGTTGATAACTTTTTTTCATATACCTATGTGTTGAAAGACTAACTATGGACTAATAACGGACTACTGTTGCCCAAAACCGGTCTTAATATTGCACACTTGGTCTTGTTATTGCATTTTAGCAAGACCTAGACCCTGACCTGACCCTGCAAGATTTGAGCGGGAAAAAGTGAAAACAATACCACCTTTATCGAATGAATAAAAGAGATAAAAACAAAGAAACAATTATTAATTTAAATGAGTTTAATAACCTAATGTTACCTTCTCGAATTCCGCCACTGTACACGTAAATATGTCAAGCCGTTGTGATACCACGTTCAGAGTACCTACTTAAGGCTTGTGCCATTAGAGCACATTCTGGAGGTTAGTGCGAGGTGCAGGCACCTCAAACACTTTGCCCTTGGCATCTGACGCAGTGTGGTGTTTGGTACGAGCAGCTTAACGGTTTCTAAAATTTGCGGATTGTTTAATTTACCGCAGATCACTAAAAACACGTACTTAACCACGGCTAAATGTCATCTTACTTTCAGCTTATAGTATTCAACCATCCCATCCCCATAACAAAGAGGGTTGGTTACATAAATGGATAAAAGGGATATACGCCGTACTATTTTCAGTAAAAGTAACGGGTAAATTTATTTTGCATCTTTTCCACCATCAAGCTATATTTAATCTCATGGGGATTCCAGATGATAGTACTAGTCTCTAACCTACTCCTAACTCAACGCGTTATATAGCGATTTCACGTTGTTAGTATTCCGCTAGTCCTTTGTTTCTCGCATTATGAAAACTAAATTTCTATAAGCCTGCTTATAAATATGGATTATGTGGTGTTAAAGAAAAGTTCGGCAGAGAATAAAACACCGAGATCTCGTACCATCGTAACTCGAGGAATAACGTCTCCCTCTATGTTGTATTGGTAACACCACGGCGCTGATGCCCATGTAAAGGACACTATATTGCGCTTTGAAACGCCGCAACGACTATGTCCCTGCATTTTAAATCTGTAATATCTTCGAAAATATTCATTGAAATTACATGCTGCAAAGGGCCATTTTGATCTGTATTAAATGCACAATGTATTTAAGGTACTTAATTTGATAAGGATTAATGCTATATTGCTTAAAATCGCTTCGTATATAAGCCATTATTTCTCGTAAAAAGTAAAGGATAAAAAATGGTTATTGTGGGTTATCCCTAAGAGATAGACATATACCAGCGCGGACTTTTTTGTAGACTTTTTTAATGTGTACAATACTGTGGTACATTATTTTGATCTATCTTGTAGGGTTCAGCCAGCGTTTGCAATGTAAACGCAAAAAAAGTGTTTATTTACGACATCACATTAGAAACCTCTAAAGTTATCAGTGTTTCTCTACTATATTATACATGTATTATACATATAAACCTTCCTCTTGAATTACTTTATCTATTAAAAAAAACCGCATCAAATTCCGTTGCGTAGTTTTAAAAATCTAAGCATACATAGGGACAGACGGACAGCAGGAAGCGACTTTGTTTTATACTATGTACTGCTGCTACTACTGCTATACTATGTAACAGCTTGTCCTCTGACAAAGCCCTCCTCCAAAGATTTCCATTTAGTCCTGTCCTTTGCTCTCATCATGTGTGAACACATCATATAGTTAGTAAGTAATTATAATATACGTATAATCAATTCAGTATCGGTTTAATCAAAAAACTTTTTTTTTTAAATTAATTTAATTCTATTAATTTGATTGGACTTTATTATGTCTATGACTTTACTATGTCCAAATGTACCTAGTCTGTTGCGTTGTTCTAAGATCTAACTAAAGTGTTTAAAAAGCTCAAGTATTTGGAAACGGGCGGTTATAGATCGGTGCATGAGGATGGCTGATAGCGATCTTACATATTTGGAGCACTTTATTATTTGTTTTACTTTTCACAACGCAACTTTTTGTTGCGGTGAATGACCTATAATTGTGTTGCTCTATAATTTTTTGTTTGTAAAAAAGATTTAAAGTATTTTTTTATGGAATTTTATGAAATGAAGAAATTTAACTTTGACTTGCAAGACTCTTACTGCAAGGCCAAAACCTAGACTGAGAGCACAATACCAAGACCCAATTCTGACTAAGCCTCGTCTTGGTCTTGCATTTGGGTAACACTAACTCAGACCCCCACACCGTCTTCTCTCTTGATAAACATATCAGCCCTGTGAATGGCCTAAATTTTAAACTTATCCCAATTTCCGATCTTCTGAAAATCTTCTGTTTTCCTCTTCTTTTCTATATTTTGCTTACACGATCTTACTTTTGCCATTTTTGAAGTTGGTTATCCGGAAATAAAACCGACTACCAATGCACGGCATTTACTGACCGATATGACTAGCTTCTAGAACCAATCCCGAGGTAACCTCACAAAAAAAAGAATATCAGAGTGAGATTACTCTGTTAAAAGTTATGGGCGATTGATCAAATCATACACTATAAAAAACATAGCGTTGAATTGGAGGATGTAGAGGAAGTTAAGAAAAACTAGTCGTGAACTATGAGGTTCAAAAATAATTTTCCGCGTGCGCTCAGGTTATAAAATAACTTGGAATGTCCTTTCCATGGCTTTCCTATTACACTTCTATAGATCTCCTGTTTGCTTGGAGATTCTTGAAATAGGAAAAAAGTTTAATTGGGTCCGCAACATAAGAGTTTGATTTAAGAATGTTGTTATTTATCAACAAGCGCCCGCTACTTTCGTTTTATTTTAAATGTTCTAAAAATATATTCATTCCTTACTTCTTTTTAGTATCTTATAAGATAGCTGAACTGATGTAATTGATGTTAGTAAATTTTTGTAGATGTACTATTTTCACTTGGCCGTTTTGAATAGCAAAATAAAAACTTGTTTTTCGATAGCAATCCCCATGAACCTAAGAAATTGAACTGAAGACAATTAATGTTTGTTTATTAATGAGGAAGTAAGTATGTGTGAATTATATTAACTACTTAAATTACGTACATGATTTGTAGCGAAGTCGAGACTCCGTAAAGTCGAATAATAATAGTACATACCCAAATTACCTACATCTTACAAAGCACGCGATTAGTTGTTTTATCAGCTAATCAAGTTTCATATATGCTTGACGAGAGATCCTGGCAGATTGATCACATTATACCCACAAAAGTGTTACCTATTGTGCCAAAAAAAAAGAATTATCTCAAACCTAGTTAAATTAATAAAAATTGCTAAAATACACCGTTACGTTGGATATAAATGTTTTCTGTTTAACAGGGTCCTCTATACGGCGAGTTTAATTTGCTCTAATATTGGCCGTGACCATAGTTTGGAATGTAGTAAAACGCTTGACATCAAATATATTTTGTCATTTTAAATAATAATTTGATAGAGAACTATAGTTACTTATACAAGTCATAAAAATTCAAAGGCACTTAAACGACTGGTTTTATTAACAGATAGCCCTACCCAGTTTTTATTATCAACTTTTTGGTCTCGAACATTCTCATTCAAGAGCTTGACTCTTCTATTCTATGTAATTGAATCGAATAAAACTTTATTTTTAGTTGACTGCGACATTAGACCTTTTGCCAGCAGATGAGAGGGATAATATCTCCTGCAAGGTTAAGTAAAGGCGTTACGCGATGTTTTGTAGACAAACTCCCCGGATTTAGATGCATGCTATGCTGTGATTTATACTTGCTCATGACTTATTACTAGTGGTTGATTCGGGTGGACCGCCCAAAAAAAAGTTAATCCTGGGTGTAGGTACATCACATACAAATAAAGTTGTTAGGTGCATTGAAATTATGTTAAGACTTTTCCTAATAACTTATACATTACATAAATCCATGCAGCCCATCATTAGGTATAAACTATTACGTAATTACCCTATCCTAATTAAAAATTAGTAGTTACCCTTGTCTGTTGTTATTTGCCAACCCTGTGTTACATTTACACTTCTACCTTTTTAAGATGAAAGGAAATTCTATTATTGGCTTAAGACCTTTTTGTTAAACGTAGTACCCAATAATACATATGTTCATACTAGTATTTAACAATCACAAAGAAACAAAGAAAACAATCTGTTGAGTTTCTAATAAATAAATAAAAAAAAAACAACACTATTGTACTGACGTTCTTCTAATAAATAAAGATAATTATGTAGTTAAAAACTAAAAAAACACGCTTTTATCACGCATTAAAAAGGCTATCTGCCTCCTAACTTCATCATCAGATCAGCTCAAAGTTACCAAATTATGGCATTGTCGTCCAAACTACAAATACATACAAGGACTCGTTTCGATACGACTATAAGTAGGAGTACTTCCAACATTAACTTACATTGTTAAAGTTAACTAGCAACCTGCCCCGGCTTCGCTCGGGTACAAATTATACACCTAAACCTTCCTCATGAATCACTCTGTCTATTAGTGAAAACCGCATGAAAATCCGTTCAGTAGTTTTTCAGTTTATCGCGAACAGGCAGACAGACGCGGCGGGGGACTTTGTTTTATAATATGTAATGATAAAAGCTTCTTAAATTCTGTCAAGAAGTACGTTTGCTTCTAGTTTGACTACGACATTGGTACCTATTATTATATACTACTGTGAATTTGTATACCTATCAAATATTCTCACTAACTTATGGTATTTTTAGGTCCTTCTGAACCTTGCACGGGTGCTATTCACCCTGCAATATCTGGACGATGCGATCTACCTAACGCGGCGATCCTTGGAGGTGCAACCGCCAGACCGCAGCGCGTGGCAACAGTACTTCACTCTTGGAGAAATATTCAAAGCGTATGGACATTATCAGGTACATTTCTTATCAGTTGTAAATTTTATTGACCGATAATTGAGGTGTACATATTAACTTTACAGTCCTTACCTAATCTTAAAATTAATTGCGTGGTTATTTTTTTTTCGCTAAATTTTTGCCCGTAAAACTGCTCAATCTAAGCAGCTTTATGCCGCGTTCCAATAAACAAGAAACGATTCGTTTTGCTTACGGACGGTAAAATTTTCATTGAAAATATAACGAAAATTTACCGTCCGCAAGCAAAACGAATCGTTTCTTGTTTATTGGAACGCGGCATTAGTTACCTTGTTACCATTTTAATTGCCCAAGCATTTTCTAACAGAAATTAGTAACCTTACCAGTTAGTTACATCTTAAAATCGATTTCTTTTGCTTTAACTCCTTACTTTATAGAATACAAATGCACATCCTATTGCTGCTTTAAAGGGTGTAAGACGATAATACGTTGTACAGGAAGCGGCAATGCACCTGAGACACGCATTGGACTTGAAACCGGACTACGAACCAGCACTGGCCGCTCTGAAAGACATCGAGAACACGCCAGAGGCATCTGTGCATGTGTATACGCTCCTTATTATTGTGTGTTTGGTAAGCATGTGTTTACGTTCTTTAGGGCAGTTTCTAGCCAAATCTCTATAGTTCTAAGCCTAGGTGCAGATTATCGAATCGAGTTTTTCTTTTCGGGGTTAAAAAATGTTTTTCCAGCAATGCATTTACCGAACTGTCAACAGATATGTTTCACATAAGCCAGTTTAATTCAAAACATAATCGCTGACATCTCAAGGTAGTTCTACAATTCGAAACTGAGATCGGAAAATAAAAAAAAAAAGGTATCTAACAAAAAACTGCGTACTATCGAATTACCTACTTAATAAACAGTTTTAAACCGAAGTACTTTTTACTTAATTAAGATAAAAATAATTAAACAAAATATTTAAATAAAATAATTATTGAAACAATATCCCCATAAAGGGAGACCCCTCTCATTTTCGACGTCCAGTCTCAAGTACAAAAACTCAAGTGCATATTGAATTTATATGTATAGGTAAACTGCTTAATATTTGTGTCCATATGTTGTGCTAATACTTAACAGGCTATTTCTGGATACATTTTTCAATAGCCACTCCTATGAACAATGGGAGATAAACATATACGGTTGCTAGGATTTAATAAAGTAAAATATACAAAGACGTCAAAGTTCTACAAATGTATATGCGTTGATGCTGATTTAAACGATACCAAGGACCACACATGTCTACTTCCTCAGTTGGTTTTAAGTATTGTATCCCTCAATTTAGGTTAAAAATATGAAAATTTCCTAACCAGTAAGAACATCCATCTAAAGGAAATATACTGACACTAACTTGTATACCGAACATAAAAATTACGTTTACTAATAAAGAAATTTAATTCGTACTATGTGAGCAAATTTAATTTAATTAAAACTTCTATAGCAAATAAAAGACTAATAGATTAGTAGTCTTTTAGTTAGTTTACATTGAATTTATGCGCAGGATACTCAAGTCTAGAACAGTAAACATTATTTGACAGGAAAATAAATGATAAACAATTCATCACAATATGATAGCAACGGAAATGAGGTTTACCGTGACCGCAATATTACTTGTAAACACTTAATAATCTACTTAAAAAAAAACTGTCAGTCGTAGAGGATGTATCCGAGAGCACGTGAGGCGTTTTTTTGTTTTTCCCCATACCAAAAGCGCCCAACGTGCCTAAAGAAGTTTTCACTTAGAAAAATTATTTAGACCCGAATGCGATTCTTACAAAATCTATTCAATAAATTTACATTTTACAGGTGATGGGAGTGTTATTAGTGATATTATCATCAGTTGACAGCGGTGGCGACGTTGAAGAACATAAAACTCAGCGACATTTCAACCGAGCTATGGCAATGAGGTCACTCCGTGGCGTTGCTTTGCCGGGTTCCCGCGGTCGCAAAAAAGGCGGTTCCTAAACCTACCGTCACATACTAGCGATAGCCTGAGTTTATGATCTCTGGTTGTGTTCCTAAATTGAAAGTTTTTTTTCTTTTTTATTTTGTTGTGTACAAATGTCTAAGCGTAAGGACAGTATTTGATGAAACAAAATACCAGTTAAATTAGTTTCTAAGTTTTTTTTTACAATTTAAAAGTGTAGGATCCGCAAAGGCAGTATGTTTTTAAGTCCTTGGATCCCCTTTAAATTTTTATTTTGTAGAGATTGTGAACTCAGGATATGTTATGAACGACATTCATAATACAGACAATTAAGGCTTGATAAACAAATTACGAGTGATGTTGTCTTATAGCTACAATGTTTTTACCATTAATCGCTATTGGTGATCAGTGGGATGTAACCGATAAGTTGTAGTACTGTTCCATTAGATTGTACCTTTTGTTTTCTATTGATTATGGAAAATAACAATTTACATTTCATCAAGGTAACTCCATTTGTTTTGAAGTGGTCAAGAGCGAGGGTAGTTTATACATTTTTTCTATTGACTTTCACTTTACTGACTAACTTTTCAATAGCACCTTTCTCAAAAAAATAATTTTGACGCAATAACGGGTTGCTTAGTGTTTTAACCGTTCGTCTTCCACTACAAGGTCAAGTTTGATCGAGGCCATTTTGAAAACTTCCGTTAATTATACTACCTAAATAAGTTTATACTTCTTCCTATTCTCAAAAACCGACATTTAAAATAAGAGTCAATCATAAATGTCAGAATATACTTTATATGTGACGAGTGTTTGGTGAAGTAAAAGAGAGCTTATTTTACACAAAACTTTTTATAAAAACTACATTTACATTTTTTTACTTACATTAAATAGCTATCCTACTGTAGTGCTCTTACAAAATTATTATTTATCCTGGTACGTAGATATCTAAGTCACATTTTACATTTGTATTTGTACTGTAGTTATCCCAAAAAGTATGTTTTGGAGCCAATAATATCTATAAATACATTTACACTGTTTAAAAAAACTGCCACAATAAAATTTAACCATGAATTGTTGACGATCACTAGAACGTAATATGAAGATACTGAAAAAGTGACTGTTGTAGTTATTTTCTATCAACTTTTTCTCCCTCTAAAATCTAACTATTGTTAATACAAAAAAAATACAAGAATGCAAAGGATTTACTTATCGAAAACCTTAATTTATGAATATACGTACACTACATTGAACACAATATTGAACTTTTACGAATGTCACTAGTCGCCGCCCAAGTTTTCATTTCTATTTACTTTTTAAACCTTTCCCGATAATTTGTGAAATTTATGCAACAGATAACTGTCATGTGTATACCTACACATGACATTTATCTTTCGCATAAATTGGAAGGTTTTACTTTGAATTTTTTGAGTACAAATTTTGTTTATCTTTTTTCAAACTATCATTACTTCTATTTATTAACTCTAACATATTAGAACCAGTCTTCAATTTGTCAACCTGTCGTTGGTATCGATTTTGTTTCGTCTGACTATACCTACTGTAGTGAAATAGTCTCCCGTGGTTAGATGATATCCGATATCAATATTTATTTCACATAAAATTGAGTACATATAGTGGTCAGGTCATGTCGTCATTAGTCCCCTATCATCATTCATTGAATACCGCAGCCTAACTACCTAGATGAGAATTTACCTACATCTAGCAAAAAAAATTGCGTACCATAAGTCCTGGTAATACCCGACCAACATAAGTGGCCGTTACTAAAATGCATTACATTTTGACAAAGGCCGGTGTAAAAATAATTATAGGTACTTTAATAATCAATAATAACAGTTAACTTGATGAGAATATTTTCTAATATTATTGCGTTGTGATTATAACTAATTTGAAATGTTACTTATTAACGGCTGGTTGTGCTATTAACTTATTAATTTATGTATTAATATTTTATGGAACAGTACTACCAATGGGAGGCTAATGTACAATTATTCTTTATGTATGACCAGAACGGTCTTGCCATGTCTAATTTGATCTCTGCTTCGTAGTCTTTTTCATAATGTCGTGATAACAGACGCGTCGAGTCCTTTTAGCAGTTTGGAAATATTAAAAAAAAAAGGCTTATCAGTATATTTACCTTTTATAAAATACGATCTACATAAAATCCGCTCCGTTCTTGATTAATGTATTTGTATATTAAGGTAAGATTGTTCTTATTTTTAAACAAAAGAAAAGCTTTTGATAAGCAATAATAGTTAAATACTGTAGCTATTGATAATATTCTAATATGAACAAGCTCGAATTTCAAGTATAACGCTGTAATGAAACGGATGTGTAATTGAGTACTATGCGATAATATAATCTATCATAATGAACAATAAAGCTTGTATGAGGAGTCTACACGTATTCCATGTTTGAGGACGTCGGTTGTGGCGTGCCAGCATTGCAATGAGCGTAACACTTTGCAACCTAGTCATTCACTTAGACAAGTTGGGCCCGTGCGGTGCGGGGCCTGGTGTGTGTATTTCGTTTAGTAGTGCATGCAAAATAAACTTGTTAAGTGTTCGTAGCGTCTAAGGATTTAAAAAAGGAGGAGCGAGTCTTAAATTCGAGATTGGTAAAAAATGTACCTGTTTTCAGTGGTTCTTTTGTTAATTTTTGACTATTTATAATACATGATTGTCCTAGCATTTATTTATTTCTTTGCATTTCTTTCCTATCCTTGCCTGAGTCCCCAGATTAATTTTAAATATATATATTAAATAGGCACCAGGAAGTATAAACTCGCACTGAATACATCAACTATATAGTTTAACCATACCATAGTTTTCGAGAGCTGGACTTGCGTCTTTAACAGTGGCGTAGCGTGCCTTGGAGGGGCCCTGTATCAAAATTAGTTGGGGGGGGCCCAAATCAAGGGTAAAGATTGCTCACAAAAGAAACAAAAATGCTTTAAACGGGGGAATCCCGCAATAACCGATGTAGGATGTTGCCAACTTTTGGGCGCACGCTTAACCCGGGAAAAAAACCGAACAAGTGCGATTCTGACTCGCGCACCGAGGGTTCCGTAAGCTAACAAACTTGTATACGTCCATCTCGGGAATCAATTCTCAAAGACTTTTTCTCGTCTTTTTCGAAAGACAAACTTAACTCTGCGGTTTGTACGATAAAGTGAACAATCCAACCGCAAAATATAAGTTTGTAATCACATTTTTTTTTATGTGATATAACAACAAATTAACGACTTTCGGATTTTTTCCTTCACTTGTGCTGTCAGACCTTGCTTCTTACCAAATTTCATGATTCTAGGTAAGCCTATATATCCTATAGGTTTTAGACCCAAAACCTATAGGGTACTTCCGGTTGACCTAGAATTGTCAATTTTGATTAAAAGCAAGGTCTTACAGCACAAGTAAAGGGAAAATTCCGAAAAAAAAAAAAAAGTTGAAAATGAAGGTAAGTTTTGGTACGTACTTCGAAAATCTAAATTTGCCCATATCTTTTTATCGTGTTGACTCATGACCTTGATTTTTATACACCTTATAGGGGCTATAGACTTTAGTATCTGGTATAAATTCCAACTTGCTAGGTCCACCCGTTCCTGAGAAAATCGGTGGTGACACACGGACAAGAGAGTGATGTTGTTATAAGGGTTCCTTTTTTACCTTTTGAGGTACGGAACCCTAAAAAAAGATTGCTTTTTTGACTTTTGTCATTTCTGAAGTGAAAACTCTAAGGCACGTATGACAGTTTCTTTTTTAATTGTTTTTCCCGGGAAGCACGAGATTAAGTGACATTGTGGATAACATTTTACTAATTTTTGCTTACACACGTTAGGGGCCCCGTATTATTGATACGGCGGTAGCTACGCCCCTGGTCTTTAATAGGTAACAATAATAACTTGACACACGGCCGTCCAATCCCAAACTAGAGCCTGTCCTATGGTAACCAGACTGCTGATAAACACTTATATATGACTAAATACATACATCTTTTAAATAAATTTCACCCAGATACAGAACAAATGATCGTGCTCGTCCCACAATTATTCGTCTGGGTGGGGATCGAACCCAAGACCTCTGACTCAACAGTCAGGATCACTAACCCCCAGACCAACAGGCCAGTCAGTGCTACAAAAATGCTTGCTAGTGCTACAAACATGCTTGTCAGTGCTACAAAAATGCTTGTGTCAGTGCTAGAGAGCTTGCAAACGCTTTGGTGAATGGTTTAATTGGGAGCGGCAGCAGTGTAATCGTATACACATTGCAATTGGCATCAAGAGTTTAGGGTTCGCACCCCACGACGTACACTTTAACCGATATTAATCTTCGAACACGAGCACTCAGCTCTCCTAGTACCTTATTTCTAAATACGTAAAAATACAATACAATATAATACAAATACAAAAACTTTAAGGGGTGTAAAATACCACCTTTAGTCTTTTTGGATAATAAAACAGTTATTTCGTATATTTACTAAATAACTTTTTTTATTATTATATGGGGCAAACGAGCAACCGAGTCACCCGATGGTAAGTGACTACCGTCGCCCATGGACACCTGCAACTCAAGAGTCACAAGTCACTGTTTTATTATCCAAAAAGACAAGCACATACGAAGTAAGCAACGGAGATAGTTTTTGTTTTAACATAAAACTATGTATTTCCTCTTGACTAGAGGTAGCATCACTATAGGCCGGTATCGCAAATTGAACCTTTTATATGGGACATTGAGAATATTTTATTAGGTAATATCATTTTTAAGCAAGAAAAAGTAAGACACATGTAGGTATGTAGAATTACCCAGTTTATTCTTTCAAACAAGATAAGGGAACCTTTCCACACTTAATTCACCCCTTCTAAATTATTGGTTCGCTGTTGTTTTCCACATTAAGAGAAGATACACAAGCCTTTTGTGTTCCGTCACAAGTGAGTCTATAGCAAAGGGACTCGGGTATACCCTAGGAAGGAAGTCCCCGAGAAGCCTAGTACTTAGTTCAGAAACAGTTATTACCTGATAGGTAACTGTTTCTGATCTGTTTCTGTTAGTGGCGATAAGAACCGTGAGCCTTGAGAAAAAAAAAATTAAGATACTTCAATATGTAGTATAGTAAGTACTTACTAGTAATTATAATATAAGCCCAATGAAAATGATAACGCAACGCAAGTGTATTGAGTAGGGATTAGTTGAAAAACGTTTTAAGTGCTAACTCGCCTTCACTGCTTAACATTGAAAGATGCTCTTGTTGAACGAGTCATGACTTCATAAATGTTATAAAATACATTATTTTTGTCCAAGTTGAGCATATTTTATAATAAAGTATCCTACGTTTTTTAAATAAAAATAATTCCAAAACTAGTACACAGCCTGCCCTGACAATAAATGGTTACAGAGTTTTATTTACGTCTATACACTGGCAGCACCTGTGTCACTTGTCAACACTTCGTTTCCCTTCTGATGGCTACGAACCCAAACTTGGTCGGGCGGCTCCAATTTTACTGGAAATCTCCTGTGTTCTATAGCTCCTTTTTATAATAGAAATATTAGGTCAATGTTTAGATTGAAACACTATGCTGTTATGCTTAATCACCACGCTAATACCCACCATAACTTTTCTAAAAAAATTACTACTGGCCTCTGCTTACCAATCTGTTATTTTATAGACGATTTAAGATTAAAATTTTTTTACTGAACTATAAACTGTGAACATCCTGCAATCAGCAGAACAGAACGTAATTTGTTCCAGATAATTTCCGTAACCTTTATAAGTTTTGTGCTCCCATAAGTTTTATCAATAATAATAACTTCACACAATGTTCGTATGTTACTTTACAATAGTATGCAGTAGTAGCTAAAATAGTAGAGTATGGATCAGGGACATTATTCCGTTTGGCCGAACTGTGTCACTTTCAAATATCTGTAGATAATTTAGTATGAACTAATTCATAAGCCGATGAAAGACTGCAAAGCCTTGAAACATCGGTGGTATTTTCCCGCCCCGGGCTAAGACAAGTCTGAAGGTTCATTGACGTTACACCAAGGTGAAGTTAATGTAACACCATCCCAGAATACCACGAATCATCTCTTATAATAAGTAATACTACAATAAATAAAAAATTATAATGTATTTATTATAAAATGTATACATGTAACTGAAAAAGAGTCCGCCGTACTTTCACTTAAGCCATTTCAAACATCTAAGCAGAAAACAATGCCAAATATCTTTGTATTTTAATGTACAATTAGAATTTTACTGAACAGGCAATTGATCATTACTTATACCTAGTTAACCAAAACAGTAGCTGTTTAAAATAGCGTAGCGACCGTATTTAAAGTTAAAATATGGTTATGTCTTGATCGATACTATTTTGGTGTTTCTATTAGGCGGCAATATCGTGGATGCCTAAGCGAAATATGTCGTGCTGAACAAAGAAGGAGTCTCCGAGTGGCTTCAAAACAAATGTTTGCATGTACGGGTGTGGAGGATCATCGTCGCACTGAAATAATAAAAAAATATTTTTTCAATAAAGGAACATGCAAATTGTGGTTTATTCAGTGAGAGGTGATACTAACTCTGCCGTCGTAAATAAAAACACAGTAACTCCGGTTACTGTGTAACTGTAGTTACTGTGTTTTCATTTACGACGGCAGAACAGCTCCCTCAAGTTTATCAATATTATTCAATTCGGACATTTTGCTCCAGTAGAATTAGGTAGTCATAATTTCAAATAGTCAAATAATATGGCTGAATTAAGAATAAGATTGATATGAAGTAAATTAGAACATAATTTATATGAATATCGTTGTAATAGATATTATTATATGGCTTTTAGTGTTTTGTTTTGGGTTAGATTTGTATTAACCGGCTGTCAGTGGCATAATTAAACCTTAAACACAATGTAAGTTAGCCATCGTCCTACAAGGAAAAAGAGAAAGTTGTTTGAATAAAAATATACAAATTTCGGCCAAAACTGGGATCAAAATATGTGATGATTTCACTAATAGCTGAATATTAAGGAGTTATAAATGATTTTTGTTAAAAACAATAGGCTGAACTACAAAACCCTACAGTACTTGTTAACGTCATTGAGTAATACAGGTCGTAGCATGATGGCTGTAGCCTAACTTTCTCAGAGGATTGAATTGACGTCTCATAAATGTACATTATTACATACATTCCATTTTGGTTTTATATGACACAATCTAAGGGCATCAAATGGATCAAAATTTACAAGTGCCTATGCCATTATGATTTTTCTTCAAATCCTGATACATAAATAAACCCACTAAATTAGCAAACAAAAAAACTTAGGTACCTCATTAATATAAAAAAGGGAAAATAAATATGGTTAATAATTAATTGTATACTAAATAACAAAAATAAGTGCCAGCATGTAGTATTATTCTTCAAAATTTTTGTTGATATTTATATCTTAAACAATTGAAATTATGATAGACAAGGATAGAACAAGTTAGTAGCTCGATAGGTTCAGGGAAAAATGAACAACAAAAATATAATTAGATATCTGACCACATTGAAATGATCATCTCTAACTCAAAGTTAATGATTATAGGAAGCTCTACTATAGATGGGAATATCTTGAGAACTCAAAGATCAAGCTTGACGGCACCTTCTTTTTAATACTTTTGCCATTATATTTATTACGGGATAGATTGGGACAATATAAACTATATTTAGCTTTATGATCGGTTAGGCTATACCCGTCAGTCTAACTATTCCTGCGGTCTCAGTTACAAAAGTTACTACAACAGGCTGATAACATACTTAACATACATAGTAGAGTTGTGATTGGAGACTAGTGAGGACCAATGAACTTTGGACCTTCTAAAATTTTACCACCGAAGCTGTACCTCGGTTTTGCTTGGATGGCTCTTGTTGAAGTCTCCCCATTCAAGGGTTTCATGATAGCCCCCAACTTCATGCTAAGTCTTTGGCAGGGAAGGAAACTGCAATTAATTTCCTTATAAATTACTCAACCACAGTCATAATCAAAATGCCTACAATGTGGACATAAGACATGCATAAAACCTATGATTGCAAATTTTTGTACAATCATTGTGTCATGATTCCTCTCCGGAAAATTGTTCTGCCTCAATCCGAGAGGGTTTATTGGTGTAAAAAGGTTACAATTAAGTCTCACAGACAAGCGCACCATACAACAATAGATCCTCCACTTTCAGAGACTACTAATGATTCAACCCAGTATTAAGTTTGGTTCTCTCACCCCAATAAGTGTTTTTACTGAGACAGGCTGTGCCAATATGTGCGACACTTTATGATTTTAGAAAATTATGCCCAATAAATTATCACACTATGGTTGTATGTACCTCTGAACGATCTGGATTAGTAATTTTAGAAAATGTAATGCTAATCTAACATAAAATTCTACTAAAATAGTGATAGTGTGCCAAGCAGTGCAGGGAGTGCATATTCAAAAGCACTAAGATTATACCCTTACTTTGTATCTGTTGATCAAAGTAACTAGACGTTGTGTAGTGCCAGCCTGAACATGTCGTGCTCTACATAGAATGAATTTCCTATTGGCTTCAGTACAAATGTTTGAAAGTATGCATGGGGTTGGTCATCATCTGTCTGTTAAATGTATACAATTAATTACCCAGATATTGATGTTAACTAAAATTAAAAACTGTACAATTGATCATAATACATAACATTCACCTTATCAGTGGACTGATCATCACAGCTGTTATAGAAATATCTTACTTTTACTTTTTTAATTTTATATTTGAGCCTGAATAATGAAGAAAGAACAAACAAAGTACTTACGCCAATCAGATATCATAATTTGGTTGTGATAAACACAATTCTTATAAATAAAGCTATGAGCTAGATAGAAAAATTAATTTACCATTAAAAAGCATAGACAATAATATTAATTCACATATACCTGGAGTTGTCCGAGTACATTGATTAGGACTCCTCCATCAAATGTGGGCTGTGAATCTACAGCAGTTATAATCCTCCCAATCTTTTGAAACGTTAGACTCTGAAATCACAAAGACATTCTTATTTAAAAAATAATTGACAGTTTAATCAGTACATAAAAGGAGCCCTAGCTTTCATTAGTTTCCATTTTGAATTTAGTACATTGTTAGATTAGCAAACAAACACCAAAACCAAAGCAACAACCCCATTTTGCGTGTTATTATTTTTATTCAGTGTTTGTTTGCCTAAGCATTGACTTACTAATTATATTATTATATAATATATTTTTGTTTTGTAAATGTAAATAAATTAGTATGGTGATTTTATGAGTATAAGAATGACAGTCTTAAGCATGCAAAGTAGAAGAAGATCCAAATATTCATTTAATGCAGTTACAATGTACTTCGGAATGAATAGAACTAGAAGTCCGAACTAGTACATGTTAGTGACTGTACTAGATTGGAGCGCTCTTTTCAGTGACCGAGCAAGAACAACTCTACAATCAATCATTGTATGCATTGTGTGGGATCATCAGAATAAGATGATAAGTATGTATCATTGACCCTGAATAAAACACTGATAAGAACATTTGACCTGAGATACATACATTTAACTTTTCCATGATTTTTACGGCACCTTGCAATTGTACACCTTCAAAGGTCATGAAGGAGGTTTCAACCTGAAATGAAAATCGAAATATAAAAGCAGTTGTAATTTAATTATTTACATCACTTAAGAGGGACTTTCACCATCAGTAGCATATATTATGTATGAGTCATATTTGTTTTGACTAACCTATAACTTCATGATTTCATGTTTCCTTTCCGTAAATAAAAGTAACAACTAGGGTCCTGCATTACTTATTATTACAATAAAATTAGAACATTTACAAGTAAAGACACATTTTCGGCGGGAGGGACATGTTAACCTAAAATTTTAACAATAAGTGCAACAAAAAAGTAATTGAACGTGATACATTATAACAAAGTATTGTGTACACGTAGTACTATGGCATACTACTACTTACATTATACATATTAACCAGATTTTGTCGCTGTACTGGATCATCAAACAGTGTGTAGTATTGCTGGACAAATCCTTTTCCAATAGCATCATATTGTGGATTAAGCGCCATCACGACAGACTTTATTTACCTAAATTCAACTAAAACTACCCAGAATCACTTTTAACTGTAGTATGCAGATATTTTAAAGGTCTTTTGCATACCTTGGAAAGAATATCTTTTATTAGAGAAAAATGGCAAACCGTTTCCAGTGTTGCCGTCTTAAAGCACTGTCCGTCCGTACCACAGAACAAAACATTATTAATTTATTATCCTTGTCCGTACTAGAGTTGTGTAGCTCCGGAGTGAGTGATCTAAAAGATCTAGGTATATCAGTATCACCACAGTTTAAGTATATACAGTATTGTGACTCGGCCCTTTCCTTGATATAATTACCTACAGCCGGACGGTACGTAAACACGACGACGACGATAGGGCTGCCCATAATTTCATCTACCTACTTGAGTTTCTTTCTAGTTTTGTAATTGTAAATATTATAATTAATTTTTATAAATATAAATAGATTTCCCTTTATTCTGGGTGTTAACATAAACTGCTGTCGCCGAAGGTTACCAAACTTCAACACCAACCTACTCAATCAAAATGCAAGAAACAGCTGACGAGTAACCGTCCGTAAAATTAACGAGCCCATTACCTACAGCACAGAGCAAATCAAAAAACATTTTTTTTGGTCACCCATCCGATGTTGAACCGCTGCAAACGTTACTTAATATCAAACCATATCATCGCGTGTGCGCCACCTAAAGCAATCAAAACTTCTAACTAGCTACTACAAAATCTTATTTATAAAGTAAATTAAAAATAAGTAAATTAAAACGTGGGAGAGCCATGCTTCGGCACGTATAGGCCGGCTCGACTCCGCTCGATACCACGGCCTCACAGAAAAACGGGTTGCATTGCATTTCCGAGGTTACCGGAGGCCCTAACCCTTCCCTCTCCCTTATTCCCGTCCTTTCCCTCTTCGCCCTCCTCCTCTTCCCCCACTTCCCCTCCCTCTTCACCCCTCCCCCTATTCCCCCTCTTCCCACTCTTCCCCCCTTCGTCTAATTCAATAATATATGTATGTAGCTAAATACATAAGTAAATAGACAGCTTAGCCTAGGTATTATATATATATTTGTATTTATTTCAATGAAATACACAAATCGCACGCTTACTGCTTAAAAAACGATCACACCGTTTGTTCGTCACTGCGGAGCAATCGCGAACTGTTTGCGTGCTGAGTTTCAACCGAACGCAAGGCGTGTAGGCAATTCTCGCGATCCGACCGTATCATGAAGACACATTACTGTATGGATAGTATTGCCGTGGTATCACTCACATCAACACAATGTATCACTCACTCACACTAGCTTCGAATATTTCAGTAGCTCAGTTCTTTAGCTCATACTAACTCACTAGCTCAGTGAGCTAAACCAATGCTCCGGCTCTTTGTTTCTTAGACGGGCGAGTGATAGATATCTCCTAACCAATGAGTGAGAGAATGAAAAATATACATTATTTCATTTGTAGCATACTTTAATATTTTTTGTTTTGTTTTTTATATTTATTACTTATTACATAAGAACAAATCTGTATTTGTTTTATTATGATTGAAATACTTGCTTTGTTTATAATTACAATAATGCTATAGAAAAAGATTTTGCGGAGATAGAGATGGAGATGAATTGAACCAATTGAGCTAAATGAGTGATTTATATCTTTACACCGAAATGATAATGTATCTATCTTTTCAACTCAGTGACACATTTTGCGCATCACTAGTCGCTTCCCATCCACTGACCTCTATTATACAAGTACGCATAATAGAGGTCAGTGTACCCATTAAGAGCAATAATTGCTCTTTGCTACCCATCGTACGTCGTAGCGTACCACAGACTTCAGTTAACGGAACGACAGACTACGATAATATACACATTATTGCTCTTATAAACAGTAAGATCCAAAGAGTATACAAACACTACGCTTGCCAAATCTCAACAAGCAGCACAAAAGCACAAATTAAAACGTGTGGATAGTATGTTTTCTTGATCTGCCAAACGTTTGGCTTGGCTTGCCACCGATAGGAACTCTGTCGGTTTTTCACGCCCAAATCAAAGGAAGCTTGCGGCAAGCGCTTGCAATGTATCCACTATTTGTGTATCGTTAGTATGCCTTATGCCTTGCGCATTGGCGGTGACCAGATGTTTAAGTCCATACTGCTTGTTTCTGCTGCGCAATAATTTAAATAAATTAGTCGAAGTGAACTTAGTAATAATTCGTCTATCCAAGAAACTACAGTTTCTTGAAGCAAACAAAACCATGTATTTGGAATCCGAAATAAAACATATCAAAAAGATAAAAATAATGTAAATGATGCATGGAATGTGAAATTTTAAATAGGCTAGGCCAAATGTTAATGGCCGACACAAGCTCGATGTCCGTCATACTTGCCTCTTCAGAACACACTAATGCACTCTTAAGCGTGTGGATGCCAAGGTTGATTCCCAAAATCAAGCCAAACGTTTGTAGTTTGTGGCAAGTGACAAACGTGTGGATCCGGAATTAGATCTCTAGTGCCTTGGGCGTCCAATATACGCTCAGCGTCAATCAATTCCAAAAGTCATGATTGACGAATGATAGTTGGCGATTGATGAAATAATATCGACAATAGACGCTCACTTTGATTGACGTCAATCATACCAGAGATTTAGCAAAGCTTTTGCTTTTTCTTTCTTTCTTTCTTCTTTCTTAATACCTAATTGTTATTTCCAGATAAACGATATTTTATGGACACTGCAGTCATATTTTATTTCATAAATTTAATAGAGTAAGAATATTGTACCAAAGAGAGGTATTTTTTTTTTTATGGACTCTATCTTGCGTGTAGAGTCAACGCAGAGATTCCGCCAAGGGTAATTCCAACAAAAGTTCATTTGACAGTTGACAGATTAAGGTCATTTTAAAATTCAAATGCCCCA